>VZRX01005710.1:61899-84919 GCA_013398075.1 Notiomystis cincta | reverse complement strand
ATTTTTTTTTTTTTTTTTTGTTGTTTGACATCCGAGATTCTTTCCACATGGTTAAATTTAGATTTAAAGTATATTAAAGGTTAAACATGCATAACTAGCATGACATTTGTGCTGAACAAAGCAATGCAGCTTATTTCCTATTCCAGAGCAGGTTGCAGGTTTCAAACCAGCTCTCACAGAGCCTCACCTGTATTTCAGTCAGAGGCAGGAGCCCTGGCTATTATTAGGATTGTGTAACGTTGTAAGACCCCATTTTCCCTTGCCTAAAAATATGTCAAACTTTTAACTTTTTCAGCTGAAATTTTCCACACGAGTGGAATGCCTCAAGGCTTGTTGGTTGGTTTGTGGGGTTTTTTTGGTTTTTTTTTTTTTCTTAAATGCACTTATTTCAGGCTTGGAGAAGATTTCAGCTAAAATAGTTCAGCTGTTTCCAAAATAGGACACAGGAGAAAACACACCGAGTTGCCCACATGATACAAATGTGAGGATCCTCTTCTCCACCCGCTCCCAGTGTTCTCCAAGTCTTTTAAAACAATGAGGCAGGGATTTAATCACCACCTCCATGGCAAGTACAGCACGAGGATGGCAGAGGTGTGGGAGAGCAGCCAGCACGAGCGGTTCGATGTTACGCCAAGGGAGGAACAGCAGGGAAAAAATCCTTGCTGAGAGGGAAACCTTGCAGTTCAGTGGAAAGCCTCCCCAGGGAGCTGGTGGGAGTCACATAAAACCATGGAGAGTGCAGGTAACGACCTGTACTCACACCAGGCACTGGCTCCTGGGTCTGGGCTGTTCTGGTTCCAACAGGAACACATGAACTGGTCCAGGCTCATCATCCCCACAGCTCAGTGTCTGCTGAAGGGAATATTTTCAGCTTCTGAGATCATCAGTTCAGTCACCACTGAAGAATTTGAGATAACCACCCTACAGGGAATGATTAGTCCTAATTGTTGGCAATTAGAATAGAGTTACAGCTCAGTTCAAGAAGTGTTTGGATATTAATCCTTAGGATGTTTTCAGAGGGAAAAACATAAGTAAATTCAGAGGTTAACTGGAAATTCTGGGGCATGTTCTGCCTTCAGTTCTTCCACTTTTTGGGAAAAAATACATGCACATTTTCTGTCAGAAAATGGATGCTCTGCATATAAATACCTGTTTCCAGCTTAGAAAAGTCTTTCTGAGCAACAGAAATGTCAACCTGAGCAAGCACAGCAACAATGTGGATATGGCACCTGGGGACATGGGGTGGTGGTGGCCTTGGCAGTGCTGGGTTAACAGCTGTACTCAGTGATCACAAAGGTCTCTCCCAATTTAAACAATTCCATGATTCCATGATTGTGGTAACACACAAAGATGGCTGACAAACCCACAGAATGTTTTTATTTTAGCTGTTGAAAGGGACTGCAATTTCAGAAATGCATGAGAAACCAGATCTTAACTCCTGCTTTTGCTGCGTGCATCAGGGGCTTGGAATTGTTCAAATTATAACAAATGGTTAAAGCTCAGGAACAATCACAGCCATAAAAACCCAGGTTCTGCAGATGAAAATCAATGTTAACATTTTCCGAGCCAAGACTCAACAGGACTAAAAAGGACTGAGTGAAGCAGTTATTACTTAGCTTATTTCCACAGCTCTGTGATTATCCAAGAGGGAGTTAGTGATACAGGCTATTGTAAATTTACCACCAGGCCTCCCCGTGCTGGATCTGTTCAAACACATAATGGAGACAGCTGATGTTTACCGGCTCTGCTTAGGAAAAGTGCCGGGGTTTAAATGCTCAGTAAGGATAAAAGGATGTGACTTGGTTCATTTAAGTGTTGCTGTCACTGTCCAGCCCCAGTTGCTTTGCAATACCCCATTTTCATTAGCATTTCTAGCAAAAATGGGCTGCACCACACAAGTGATTCTTCATTTACACAGGAATCAGTAGAATCCTTTTCACCTCAGCTGCAGCTGCCAAGAAACACTGCAAGCAGCAAAATCCACACAGGTGGGGCCCAAGGGCCTGAGAGGATGCTCTCCTGAGCCTGACTCACCTGTGGTGACTCCCCAGATGTACAGCCAGGAACCTCCTGAGGCCACCCCTTCCCCTCTGCTTGCCACTAGACCACATAATTAGCTCTGCTTCTTGCTGGAGGAGCACGTGTGACAACTCCAAATAAAACATCTAAGCAAACAAGAGAGCTGCCCCAGCATCACTGTTTCTATTGGAAACCCTCTGGATTTCCTGGGGTGAGGCAGACAGCCTGTTCTTCAGCCCTCCTGAAATGCTTCAGCCCTGCTGTTGAGGTCTCACCAACACCCTCCTCGGCTCTGGAGAGGGCTGAGGAAAGGCTGTCACCCCACCCCAGCAGAGATCCCAGGGGCTGGGCAGCCCTTTATGAGCCGGGCTCTCAGCTGGAGCAGCCAAAACTTACAGGAACTCTGTCGCCCAGGCTGGAGCAGGAGAAGAACACGGAACCCAGCAGGACCAGCAGGCTGACTCTGGGGGAGAGGAGACCGGCCCAGCAAGACATTGCCACCAGCCTGAAATGCAAAGCAAAACAAACCCAACGGTGGTTTTGGGGTATTTTTTTTTCCATTTTCACAGGTTTCAGGGCTCTTTACACAACACTTTGCAACACAGCAAGGGATCAGGGGTGTGACACGGCGGGAAGCACAACACCTCGAGGTGTGAGCACTCAGGGCTTGTGGGGGGCAGCTGGGCTCATTGCTAATGGGGTTTGTGACAGGTAATGCAAAATACCTCATACTGACCCTGCAGGGGATAATATCCCTCCTGGAAAATATGAGGAGACCTGTGAGACTTGTTTAAAATCCCTGTGTTGGTGCCGTGGATGACAACTACAGGGAAAAATAAAAAGCAGCGCAATCCCGTGAAGGCTTTTTATGCCTGTGCCTCATTTTAAGCACAGAAGTAGCTGCGTTAATTCAAGTTAAACAAAACAACCAGCTGTCCAAGGATCAGGGGTTTATCTAATCCATATGTAGGTTTTTCTTGAGGAAAACAACATTTTGCAGAGGTCAACAAGGTTTACTTGGTGGTTCCTACAGCACAAGGCTTTCCCTGCTGCTCACCCGAGCCGTGGGGCAGGAGCCAGCTCTGACCACGCTCACAGGGGACCAGGGGGCAGAGCCATGGCACAGCCTGATCGGCCACAGAGCTCCTGAGAACAAGAGAAGGGGAAAAAATGAAGGGTTCTGCCGTGGTGGGTGCCAGTGCCCAGGCACGGAGCCCGTGTGCCCACCCTACGTGTGTAACCACGCACACGTGTGCCCCCGCTGCCTCGCCACACGAGGCTCTGGATCCTCCTACAGCCTTCAGCTCGCTGCTGGGGTAGGGAGTGGAGCAGCCTGCCAGCACACAGGCTGCACAAGTATTTCCTTTGATTGGCTCTAAATTTACACGCTGCTAAATTAAACTAAATGAGGTCTTTTGAAAGAAGATGGGACTGATTAGTTCCGTTCAAACACTCCTTCATTACTCATCCCTCCATCAAGTCTGCTCCTACTCCTATCCAGGCTTTAAAGAATTTCCTCCCCTACATGCAGTCCGAAATATCTCACTTTCTCCCTGTTGTCCATCAGGATGGAACATCACATTGAAGAGTTTGCCCTCCTTGAAGCAGCCCCTTTCTTTGCCACAAAGCAGAAAACCTGCTCACAGGAGGTCCCAACTCCAGCTCCTGCCACCAAAGAGCCTCTGCCTCCAGCAGCCTTCAGGGACGTTGAGGGAAGGCTCCTCTCCTTCCACCCTTTCACTGCTACCTTGTCTCTCAAGTCCCTTTTGTTACTTCTTCCTCTTCCTGCTTGTTTTTTGCCAGAAAAAGAAAAAGCAGCTATTGCACTGGTCAGTGGGGCACAGAAGAGGGACAGAGCAGGGAGCAGAGATAACAGTACATCTGATGGACTTCTGCATCCTCCAGAAACTCCTGAGCCAGGGTGTTCCTGAACAGCAGCCTCTACCTCAGAGCCACCTCCACCACATCAACTGGATTTTTCCCGTTTTTGGGGACAGATCTGGATTTCTGACACCCACAGCATCCCTGAGCAATGAGTTCCCCTGCTTAGCTCACACAGTGCAGGAAAGCATCACCTCCCATTTCCTCCTTCAGTGTCTCTTTTGTAAAGAGTCAAAAGAACCAGCTCAAGGACCCACAAGCCATTAATTAACCACAGCTGGAGTAGAGGAAAAGCTCCCTATTTACATAAGCCAGGCAGAGACAACCTGTGGCCAGAGCATCCATCTCTCTGCCAAGCAAAACCAGGCTCCAGAGCTGGAACTCCCAGAGCACAATGAACAGGCTCGAACTCCATCTGCTCCCAGAAGATCTTGATCTTCATGCCCTTCTGGACAGTCATGACCTCAGTCTCAAGGTGACCACAACACAGAGTTCCCTCTCAACTCATCTCAGAACAAACTGCTGCTTTTTACACAGAGAGCAGGCTTTTGGCNAAAAAAGAAAAAAAAGAAAGAGAAATTCAACAAAGCAGTGGCTGAAAGCAAATGCACACTCCCAATAAAAATAGAGCTCACGTGTACCGAGGAGGCTGGTAGCAAATGACAGCACAGCCTCTTTCAAGCCTCCAGCCTCCTGCCTGCCTGGCAGATGACATCTGCACGACAATTAGCACTTTGCTTTGGTCCCAGGTAGGCAGGAGGAGCCAGCATGTGCAACACGGGCTCTGAAGCTCCCGCAGAGCAGCCTGCACAGGCTGACAGCTCCTGACAGACAGACGCAGGCCGAGGGCAGGAGGGGAGCTCCTCACGGAACGTTCTGTGGACACAGTGGATTTGCAGAACCAACCCTCGCAGCCTGCAAAGCAGCAAGGGTGGTCATGGTGACCCCACCTGCACAGGGAGTGTTTGCTTGGATTTGAAGGCATCATTTGGGGATCCAGCAGCACCTACGTACAGCAGCTGGGCAGCACCAAAGCTGCACCAGGAAAGCCACAAATCCCTCTTGAGCAGAGTGGAGGGGCTGACTTTTTTCCTAATAATCCTCTTTTGTCGAAGCCAATCAGGTACAAGGGAAAGAGCAAAGGGTCACACTCAGAGAAGTCTCCATCCCTGGCAGTAATCCTCCTGTCAGAGGAGGAGATGTTGCTGGCTGGGAGGTTCTGCTCTGCAGCTCCAGAAATCCCCTCTGCACTGGCTGAAACAACAGCCCGGAGTTCTGCTCCCCGTGAGCAGGGACATTTCCACTGCTTGCCACGAGCTGTGCATGAGGGAGCCTGCAGAGCTCCCATGGTCCCAGGTGACAGCTCACGGGAAGGCAGCGAGAGGAGCAGATTTCACTGATGCCTCTCGCTGCTGGCAGCGCTCCGCACCTTCCTGTCCCGGAGCGGAGCCCACACTGCCCGTCCTGTGCCGCTCCAACCAAGCTGCCTCATCTGAATTCTGATCTGCTGCTCCAGGAGAGCACACAGACATCCCAGAGCTCCTCAGCCCCGTCATCAGCTGCTGGCTTTGCAGCCAGCTGGAAGCAGAATGACTGAATCATTTAGGCTGGAAAAGCTCTCCAAGGCCATCGAGTCCAGGCTGTGCCCGATGCTCTGAGTGCCACCTCCAGCCTTTCCCTGTGCACCTCCAGGGATGGGCACTCCAAACCTCCCTGGGCAGCCCCTGCCAAGGCCTGAGCACCCTTTCCATGGAGAAATTCCTGCTGATGTCCACCCTGAGCCTGCCCTGGCACAGCTGGTTGGCCATTTCCTCTTGTCTTGTTTGTTGTTCCCTGGGAGCAGAGCTCGACTCCAACTTGATTCCACCCTCCTGGAGAAGGTCCCTCCTGAGCTTAATTTTCTTCAGGCTGAGCCCCTTTCCCAGCTACTCCTCACAGCACTGACTCTCCAGCCCCTTCCCTAGCTCTGTCCCCTTTCCTGGACTCACTCCAGCCCCTGAATGTTTTCCTTGCCCTGAGAGCTCAGAACTGGACACGAGACTGAAGGTGCCTCAGCAGGGCCAGCACAGAGGACAGGCACTGCCCTGGTCCTGCTGCCACACCAGTGCTGATACAAAAGATAACAATAATCTCTAAGAATAAACAATAACAATAAGATAATCCTTATTCTCATCTAGAGATGAACTGAGGGAGCAGGATGGCTGTTACAGGCTTGCAAAACTGCCTGCAGATTAATTAGTTCAGGCCAGCTTTCCATCCAGGCGGGATGGCCGGTGGTAATGGCAGCACATTGTGTGTCCCCCAGCACAAACCAGTGACAGGGAGCACAGGGCAGAGCTGGAAAACCTCGAGGAACACGGCCCCAGCACCTCCAGTGGCACAAAGAGCTGCCGGCACTCACAGCCTCTGCGGCTGAAGGGGAAGTTTCCTGGGCAACAGCAGCTCAGGGAATGTTCTCCAGCCAGCCGTGCACAGGGGCTGTGGGCCTGGAGAGGGCTCTGAGGACACAGAGTGCATCCACAGTGAGCCGAAATCCCCTTCACACACAAGGTCCTTTTAGTGGGTGACACCCACGGCCGAGCCCAGCATCACAGGCTAAGTGATGTGCAGTGCCATGGAGAAAGAAAAGGAAATTTAGCTGACCTGACCTGAAATTTTCCTCCTCTGAGCAAGAGGGTTCCCAGGTCTGTGAGGAGCACTCATTTTTGCTGGTGTGTTACGGACACTTTGGGAGCAGCCTGTGGTCAGCTGTCCCTCGTGCTCGACGGCTGTACAGCTACACTGGCACGCCCAGGATGAGCTCAGCAGCTCTGCTCCTCCAGGCATCCTGTCCTCAGGAATGCCACAGGAAAGTACCCCTGTGCCCCCAGTGGGTATCCCCAGCCACACACAGGAGCTCACCTACAGAGAGAGCCCCAAGCCCTGGGTCCCACCTGGGCACGGAGCCCCAGACAGGTAAAAGACAGCCCAGGGAGCAGCCCTTCTTTGCCAGCACTCTCACACCTCCAGGATCTCAGTGGAGAGGGTGTAGCTGCCATACAGGCCGTTCCATTCATGTCGCTTACGAAATTGCTTTAAAAAACCCATTTATTCTTCTTGCTTGCTCCTCATCATTTACTCCTACCAGGACTGCTCTGGAGCATTAAAAACACTCCCACACAAAGGGAAAGTTGTGGGAACACCTTCTTGCTGCCTACGGAGAACCCACGTAGCAAGGAAGCCACGCTTTGAGGTTTGCAGGAATAAACTGTGCTGGCTGGGCCCAGCCTGAGCACGGGCAGCAGGTCCTGCTCCAAACTGGAACCAGCCCACAGCAGGGAACTGTGACAGGGGCACAGGGTGGGAGGAGCAGGATAACCACGGCACAAACACATGTTTACAGAGCTTGGCATCTACTGAGCAGTCATGCAACCTTTTGTAACTGCTGCTAACAAATAATAACAATAAATATTAATAACCCCTCCAGGCTACCTGTGCAGCCATCAGCTCACATCAGCCCCTCGAGCAGCAGCCACCACCCGACACAGCACTGCCAGGGGATGGTGCAAGCAGGAGCAGGACAGGGATGTGTCCAGCAGCAGGAGCCAGCACGGCAGGGCCAGGGCAGCACTCAACACCGGCAGCTTCACCAGCACCGCCACAGCTCCCCCAGCAGCAGAGGAGGGGCTCGCTGAGCACCACTTGGATAAAGCCAGAATCGCCTCTTCTACCCGGCCACAGCAACCCTGACCCTGCTGTTTATACAGCTCGCACAGTTTAACACTAAGCATCATTTAGTCTATCATTTAAATTGACTTAATTAATTCCTTCGGCAAGCAGCATTCGCACAAAACGCTGCTCTCCAGAGGGCAGGAGCACAGCTTTGTTCTTCGCCGGTTTGAAGCCTGAGCAAGGCTGTCCTCGCCCTCCCCGCCCGCTCCTCAGCAGCCGTGGCACACGGGGCCACGCTCATTAGTGCTGCTGGCACACGGGGCCACGCTCCACCGCGGCTCAGCACGACCCCACGTCCAGGAGCCGCACCCCCAGCACCGCTCAGACCCTGCACGCCAGAGAGAGACCGCTGAGTCCAGGCTGGGGGATCTGCTCTGCCAGGACGGAGTGTGCAGAAGCAAGAGCGTGCCTCGGAGATCAGAGTACTGAATTTATCATTTATTATTTATAAGCAGTGCATCTATCTGAATCTCTGGCAGCTGCTCTCGCAGGGCTCTGCGACTGCCCGCACACCGCATGACACTCGCTCCGCAGAGCTCTGGGGCTGGCAGGGACCTTTGAGTCCACACCAGAGCACTGGTGCTGATTTGCACCAATTTAGGACTTTAGGACTTGCCTGGAGATGAGATATGCACAGGGACCTTCAGGACAAACATCTTTCTGAAAGCTGTCACACTGCCTGACCTCAAGCACGTGAAAGAAACAGCTCTCCCCCACCACCCCAAACCTCAGCCAAAAACATCTCTCCTCCTGCCCCTACCTATTCCCTTCTCCCACTCCTTGCTGCAATTTCCCATGCACAGCACACACAATAAGTGATGTTTTCTCCCCCCACTCAGATCTGTCCTTTCCATCAGTTCCTGTTTGCAAGGTGATACCTTGGCTCGCACTAACCAGGAGTCTGCCAGCATTCAGGGTGTGTTTTAATCCCCTCTGCTTTGGAGACTCTAACAGGAAAGAAAGCACATGCTGCACTAACCAGGTCCCAGAGAACCCTGATGCCCCACTGCAGATGGGCCTACGAATTACCAAAGATGTAACTGGCTTATTCCCAGCCTCTCTGGAAACAGCTTTTTGTATTTTCCAGGTCCCTGCTGTTCACTCGTGACTCTCATAAGGAATTACAACCTCCTTCCCCCATCAGATGCCAGCTTCTCTATAAAGAGACTCAATTAAGAGGTTAAGAAACCATGCAGAATTCCTGCTCAGTGTTACAGAAATCCAGCGGTGATGGATCAGGCACACGACGCCCACAGCAGCACCCGCACGACATCGCCTGCCCGGTACAACCATCCCTCCCCCGGCTGGATCTCCGCCTGCCCCAGCCGGACCCTCCGTGCCAGTGCCAGCTCAGCCTGCAGGTTTCCAGCTCGTGGAGGTTTCCCATGGGGACTGCCAAGCCAAGGAAGCCCCGCTGCTCCCTGCAGAGCACCCAGCACAGAGGTGCCCCGGCAAAGGGCTCCTCCCACTGCCCTATCAATCCGCCAGCCACGGTGAGCCGCGAGGTTTATGAAAAATGCATTTTCTCACCTCTCTACAGAGTGCCAGGTGCTGGTGCCAGCTCTGACTCCCCGTGACAAGCAGGGGACAGGGAGCAGGGGGGAGCAGGATGGCACACGGGCAGCAAACGTGGGGCTCGCCCCCTGTGTGCTCTGGATGTGTGGCCAGGAATAACATGGCACAGCAGCCTGTAGATTGATTGCATGGGATGCCTGCCTGGATGTCCAGCCCGGGCTGGGCTTCCACGTGCTTCCAGTTTTGTGGCAAGCTCCCAGTTGAAAAGGCGGAGGCCACTGGGATCCACCTCGTGGGTTAAACCCACTCAGGAGCTGCCAGAGTGGCACCAAAGCCTGCAATAAAGCCCTAGCAAGCCAACCTCAAACCTTCCTCTGAAGGGGAAGGAGGAGCTCTCTGGGGATGAACATAACCTGCTGCCACTCAGGTTCCCTGGGGACTGCTCCCAGCTTTGTCCCAAATCCCTGCATCAATCCAGATGGGTCAGTCCCCACGCTGGGGTTCAGCTGCTCCATCCCTAACACGGACACCACGGCTACAACCAAGGCTCCTTCCACTGAGGTCAGCAGCAGTATCTTCCTTGATATTGGAAGGCTTGATGCAAGTTTGCTTTTCTTTCTCCCTGCACTGGTCCTTTCACAGTGCTTTCAGAGGATGCCTTTGTTAAACAATTAAATAAGCCCTGGGACAGAAATGAGCATGAAGGCAGAGCTGAGGGACTGCCAGCCCCATCATCTAGAAGTGACTCTCACGGTGGTTGCCATTCCTGTATCCAGGCATTTCCCACAAAGACTGAAAAGCAAGTCTTGCTCCCCAGCCATCAAAGCTTCCCCAGGCCAAAGCCAAAGCAGAACAGCCAGCCACTGCAGGCAGCATTCCTTCAGCTGGGTTTTTCCTAAGGAAATTTAAATTAAAAAGAGCCCCAAGGGCAGCAAATGCAGAAGCAAATGCACAGACAGAGAAAGCTGAAAGAGAACATAATTCCTTCCCTCTCCTGTTCTTCATCTGCCACCCCTACTTTGGGGAATGGTTTGTTGCCTTTTAGAGCTATTTCAGATGTTACTTGCAGCAATGTATGGAGAAAACAGTTGAAATGTGATGGTGCAGCATTCTTTTTAATTAAACAATCTCTCAGGCACAACGGAATGGCTCCAGTCAAGTCCAGAACACTGCAGGTCTGCCTCCTCAGGGGGACATGCTGGCCCCATTCCTCCAGGAGAGCAGAAGGTCTCACAGACCCCTCTGGAAGTCTGTTATCAGATGGCCCAGACCTTCCACAGGGTTTGTGTCCCTCCCACTGCCATCCTGGCTCTTTGCCTCGTCAGCCTCTGCTAAGCAGAGCTTTGATCCCCCAAGTGACTCCTGGTTCAGGGACCTTCTTTGCTTCCACTGCCCAAACACGAAGGACATGGAGCTGGATCTCCCCAGCCCCTCAGCTTCAGACAGTGAGGCTTTGATGTGGCACGGAGTGCCTGGCTCTGAGATTCCCCTGGTCTCTTCAAACAGCAGCAGAGCCACAGCTTGTGATCCATGCAAAAGAGCATTTTCCTTGGGGAATGGAAGTCACGCCAGCATTCATCTCCACCTTGTCATGGCAGAACAAGCTGCATCGGTGCTTCAAAGAGCTCCTCAGCGTTAAATCCTTATAAAACGTTGACTAAGTGGAGAACCTGTCTGTGAATGTCTCGGGAATCCCAGCAGAGGTTACGAAACAGCTTTCCTGAGAATGCCTGCGCCGCCACGGGACCCGCGCCTGCTGCCGGGCTCCTCTCCGCAGGGGAGGCTCTGCTGCCCCATGGATGTTTGAACTGATGGGTTATGGAGAGAGAATTAAAGAGCTGGTAAAGCTCCCAGCCCACAGGTCCCTCCTGACAGAGGCTCCATGACCAGGCTCCCTGCTGCTCAGAGCTGGGGCTTCACCCAGGAGCAGTACTCTAGCTCCATCTCATTGCCCCTCAGTCACAGCACTCCAAAACCTGGGGAAGGAGAACAGAGATGTGACCACAACTGAGTGCACTCCCTCCACAATTTTCTCTTCCAATGGACAATTACTCTGTAACCCTCAGTACCTTCCAGTCAATGCAGTGTTTCTCATCTGGAGCTCAGATCAACAGCAGGGGATCTAGACACCCAAAAGGAAAATCCTTTTGGTGAGAGACCCAGTAAAGAGCCATTTCATGGACTGGCATATCTCAACAGTTGAGCAGCACTGGTCCACAAAGGGTTCTTCCTTTGACAGTGCTGACTGTCACTGCATCTGCTGGCTCTGCAAACAGCCAGGCAGCAGCCAAAGGACGCAGGGATTGTCACTCTCCATGTCTTGGCGTTTGCTGTAAAGGGATTGGCAAAGCCAAGAGCTCGAAATCTGTCAGAGTGAGCAGCTGGCTGTTACCATGCACACCCTCAGCTCTGATCAAAGATGCACCTGCAGCACCTTCCTTTCTGCTGTGAGACACCAGAGCATCCCGAGCAGCTGCCTCTGTATCCCAGTGCTGCCACGGCAGGTGGAGACACGGCACATCCACCACAGGTCTGCTGGACCAGTCTGTACATGTCTGAGCTTCTCCCCTGATGAGCACAGACCTCAGCTGTCCCCTCCTGCACACAAATTTTATCCCCAGCTATTCTGCAGAGCTCCTCCATCAGCTGCCATCTAAATGAAGCTGCTCTGTGAATCCAGGCTGTTTCAGTGACAGCCTCCACAGTGACTTCCAGTGACCACACACTCCACATGCCAAGACAAGTTTTGGCACCAACCCCAATTGGGGAGTGAGAAATCTCCACGCACCCAGAGGCAGGCAGGGGCAGTTGCTCACATGTCAAAGGGAACAGCAGTGGGAACAGGCCACATATGTTTTCCAAGGCAAGGACCCTGTCATTTATGGAATGAATGGCACATTTATTGTGCTATTCAGGAAGAAATAATAATTACAGTGGCCTCCAGTCTCCAGTTCTTTTAAGTCTGTACTTAAAGAAAGAGCAAAAAAAGACCAAAGCAAACAACGCTTCCACAAACCCCTCTGAACCGGCTTTTAGCTGCTGGACAAAAGCGTGGCAGCAGGAGCGGCTCCGCATTGTCGGGTCCCGCTCCTGTTTCGTAACAGCAGCCCGGCGCTGCGGGCGGAGCACGGCGGCAGCAGAGCCCCGCTCGGCTGCTGGCGCTGCCCTGGCCTCCCGCCTCCTGCACCGTGCCCCAGCTGTGCCCCAGCTGTGCTCCAGGTGTGCCCGGCTGCCTGCCAGGTTGTTCAGCCCGGGCACGTGGTGGGCTCTGTGTGCCCAAGGGTGCTGACAGCCGGGGCTCCATCCATGGCTCCAGGATCATCCCTCAGGAAGACGTTCCCAGCACACATAACTCTCTGTCTAATCAGGCACTCAGCCCTGTTTCAGCAGAGATTTACAGAGAGGTTTTTTTCTCTTGGAAGCAATAATAAATGGACAGCAGGAAGGGGAAGAAATTAATGAACAAGTAATCATTCCCAAAGTTGCAAATAGGAGCGATTCCTCACTCTGAGACAACTCTGGAAAACAAGATTAAAATGCTTAGGGGACATATTCTGAAAACTGCAGGTAATAGAACAGATAAAATGTATTTACACTATCTCACAGGGGACATGTACTTTTTATTCTGCTGAGGAATGTAATACTCTGCTCCTCATTGCAGAGCTAAAAGGTTGTCCTTAAAAAAGCAACTTAACAAAGCATTTTTAATGGCAACTGGGTCTGGTTCCAGAACATGGGCTCTCCTCTGCCCCATGGCCAACATGCCAGGGGAACCACAACCAGCACATGCAGACACACCCAGCTCACAAACACCATCAATAATCCACGCCAGCAGCACAATTACCAACCAGCAAAAGGCAGGCTGGGATGGCAGGGGGGTTAAAGTAACACTCCCTGTGCTGTTTCTGAAGAGGAGGAGGCAGGCCTTGCCTTCCTCCACTTCCCAGTGCCCACAGAGCCAGGGCTGCCAGCGAACAGACTGCGCCTCAAGTAGCCGCCAGCAGAAACAATTTGTCATGTGTCAGATCAAATAAACCCTTATGAGGCCACTGTGCTCCCTGAAGCAGACGGCTGCCAAACTGCAGAGGAGAAATCCAAGAAAGTGAGCTGGCCAGTGTCAGCCCCGAGTGCAGCAGGCTGCTGGTGTAACATCAGCCCCTGTGCAGCACCCCACGCCAGCAGCCACCAGCAGTCCCAGCTGGAACAAGGATTTGGGGTTTAAATTATCACTCCGCACAGCCCCGAGACTCCACATTGCTCATCCAGTGGCACAGCACCCCGCTCATCCCAGGAGGCCCGAGGAAGGCTAATATCTGTCTGGATAAGTGTCTGGAACGGGCTGCAATGGATTATCACTTCTCTGAGCAAGTGCTTCTTCCCTCCCAGCCAGCACATGCTCTCTTGATACAAGAACTCCCTCAAAACTGAATTACAGATTGATAATTTTTCCTTTTAAATAGTCCTAGAGCCCCTTTTTTTTCCTGTTCATTGCCAGGCACCATTGCAGTTTCCCAGGCTTTGGGCTGGTGCCCTTGTGTTGAGGCCCCTCACAGGTCCCGTTTGCTGACCAGTCCTGCAAGAACCACTAAAGCACAGGGCTTGGTCCTTCTCCCTGATCCTGCTGGACAGAACAAACCCCTAAAACTGCTCTGGGCACATCTGCAGGAATAAATTATGCCAGCAGTACTGTGAGGCTCTCGAATCACTCACCTGCTCCTGCAAAGACCAGACTCAAGCACTCCATGGTCTGCACAGAGGGCACATCCCTCAGCCCAGGGCTCAGCCACTGGCTCCAGATGTTCCAGTGGGCTCCATATGGGAGCAGCCACCTGAGCCCTGCCATAGCCAGGAAAGCCAGTCCTTCTACAGAAGATGGATAATGGCCCCAAGAAAGTGAGTCTGCAAGAGGCCTGAGGTTCCTGGCTGGAAGGAGGTTAGCTTATGACAGAGTGAGAGCAGCCACAGAGAGAAAGGCAGGAGGTCCAAAGGAAGGACAAGAGAAGCTGGAGATGTTGCTTCGAGTCACCAGAAAGCAACCTCCTGCCCCAACCCCCAGCAACAGAACCTCAACACTGCCTGTCAACAAAAAGAAGCGAGAAAATGGGAAACCTGGCAGCCTAAAGCAAGGAACAAGGGAAGAACAAGGAATCAGACACGGGGCATTCCCCCTGGCATTAGCAGGACCAGCACAAACCTCAGCTGTGTGGGGTTTTTCCAGTTTATTTAAGGAGCATCCAGTGCCTGATGCTGAGTTATATTTAGACACGCTTTTATCTGCACCAGGACTCCTCTCCAGCCACAGGGACTGGCACGGAGCACAGGACCCCATCCTGCCAGCCTTGGCCAGGATCATCACTCCCAGGAGCCTCTCACCCAGCTCAGAACACGACACTCAGCCAGCCCAGGCACCGGGAGAGCTGTGAAGGACTCGCGGCGCTGCTTCCAGCAAGGAGCGAAACACAGGCTGTGCCTGGTACGCGGGAAGTGTTACACCGAGATCCCGGGGAGGAGGAGGAGGTTACAGACACCAGTCTGTCATTTACAGCGATGCTTTTCAGGCACTTACAGCTGCACAGACATCAGGAGCCAGGTTCCCACAGATTCCCAGCCTTTGCACACTCCACTTTCCAGCGCTCTGCACTGTGACCCAGCCCAGCTCCGTGCTGGAGAGCAGCGCCAGCTCCAGGCACAGCCCTTGCCCCCAGCCTTTGAAGGCAGGTTAAGCAGGCAAAGCTTTAGGCATCAACCCAGGACGTGGCTGGAACTCACATCTCTGAATGGAGACTCTTCCTCTGAAAAAATCATGCTTTTGTCACCTCTCTGACTTTGAGAGATTTCAGAGGGAATCAAAGGGCTGGAGCGCCGGGGGAGTCCAAAGCGCCCGCACCGGGTTCCTCAGCAAACTCTGGTCCTGTTCCTGAACAATGGCAGATTCTCCAGACACCTGGAGAACACCAAACCTGCCTCAGCACCCCCACCTCACCCTGCTCCTCGAGCCTGCACAAAGGAGCCCGCTTACAGCAGCACGGACGAATCCCTTTCCCGGGAAGGCCGTGCTGTGAGCGCTGGGACGGCTCCCAGGAGGCTCCCGCTGACAGGGAGCGCTGCCCGAGCACCCGGCACAGGAAGAGAAGGCGCTGCAGAGCCACTTGCAGACTCCAGATTTGAGGAGAGCCGTGCTGCGTGCAGCTCTTCCCTCCCCTCCCAAGGCTGGCACGTCCCACGTCCAGCTCCCAGGGACAGGAACCGCACACCCAGCCCTTCTGTTCTGTCACCCTGAGGAGCGCCCATCTGGAGGAGCCCTCGCATACCAGGTAACAACACAGTAATCAAAACTCAGTCCAGAACCTGCAGAAGCACTTAGATCACCCGCAGCTCCTGCTGGAAATTTTCCACAGAGTAACAGTTTATTTTGTGGGCAGGAAGAGAGCAAGAAAATTAATTAAGGCACAGTAAGAAGAAAAAACTCCTAAAGTGAGTTAACTACACTAAAGCAGCAGTTGCGAGCAGGCCAAGTCCATTTTAAGGGCTATACTTTTTCACTTGCACAGTCTTGAAAAGGAAAATGAAGAGACTTTGTTCTGTATGCATATTGTCCACCATTTGTTATTGTCTGTCTATTGATGCTTACTTGAAAAACAAAATTTAATTAAACCCCACAGTACTGCATTGCCTGCCTTTGAAATATGCCTGCATTAGTGGATCATTACAGTAAATGAAATACAGCTTCATATTGGATTTTTCAAATAACGTCCTAAAACTGTTACAAATTAAATAATATTCCTGCAGAGAGAAATTAAAAGTCAGTGTTTTTAGCAAGGGCAAAGAGATGTTTACAGATGAACTGCCGAATTTGATGTGGAGGCAAAGAGGCAGAGAGGTGCCCCAGGGCTCTTCCAGACCTTGCTGGGAGGGTTCTGGGTCCCACAAACCAGACAAGGAAAGAGTGTGCCAGGGCCAGGCACGTGGAAAGGGCAGTGATCCAAACCCCCCGAGAATGTCAGCATGAGCAGACAGGGTTTTGGGATGTGCTGGCACAACCTGTCAGCCCAGAGAGGTGCTTCTGCACAGAGGAGAGCTCACTGTAGCCAAACACCCTCCACATCCTTTGGCCAAAGCAGCAGCAGTCTTGGGAAGTGGAGCCTCCTAACCACTCAAAGCAGTGAAAGCCTGGACACTCAGTGGCCAGGGAAAGGGATGCAGGAAGGTGCTGTTGTGGCAGGATGAGAGATACATACACAGGGAGGAGGAAAGCAACAGGAGCTTTGTTATCTCAGGGTAAGTAAAGCACAAGTGGGTCAGTGAGTCAGTGTTGGGCACAGCGGTGGTGCCTGATGTGGAGCACAGCAAAGCAGGTGAATATTGCATGAGCCTCACAGCTCTGGCTTCAAGAGATCTTTTCCTTCATAGCACCTGGGCTGATGCCAAGTGTGCTTTGACAATTTATTTACTCCAAGAAATCATTTTCCCTAAATAAGAGGAGCCTGCTACCGCATCCTTCTTCACATGAGCCTGGGAAAAGGCTGTGCCCTGCAGCTCCTGTGGCCTCATCTCCCTGCACCAACACACATGGACTCCAGCAAGAAGGCTGAAGCCCCCCAGAGGGAAGGCTGAGCCTCCCCAAGGGAAAGGCTGAATCACCCCAAGGGAAAGGCTGAGCCTCCCCAAGGAAAGGCTGAACTGAAGAGACTGAAGGTGCCAGAGGTCCCATCAGAGCCCTGGGACAAGGGGTGCTGCAGGTGCTGGCAGGCAGGGCTTTCTGAAGAAGCAGAGCATGTCAGCCTACAAGCAGGCTGGAAATGAAAAAATCTTGCAAGGGCACCTCTGGATCCATTTTATAGGAAAATAGTAGAAGATTCCCAGCTGCTGCCCATGCCAGGGAGCAGCAAGTGAGAGACAAGTTCCTGTAGTTCTCATCAGCCTCTGGATCAATTATTTATGGGAAGAAGGTTCAGCATGCAATCATTGAAAGCTGTCAACTTCCAGCCTACACAGAGCTTCCTCTGTGCAAAGGCTCCTGCTCTGTGAACCAGGGCCTGCTCACCCCTGCATGTCACAGCATTAGAACAAGCAGCTGTGGCAAGAGGGGATCCATTACAGCAGCAAGGAGCACTGGGACCCCGAGGCACACACAGTGCATCAGGCAAAACCCATAGGAATACACAATATCCAGCCCAGGATCCTTCCCAAAGGAAAAATATGGCAAAAGGACATTGGGAGTGATGTAACAGAGCTGGCACATGGAGCAGCTGGGGAAGGAGACTCTCAGAAGGCTCTGTGGGGCTGGACTGTCCAAGGCAAGGTGAGCACAGCACTCGAGCACCAGCCCAGTGCTCTCCTCACCCCCACACCAAAGCCTCCATGGGGATACACAACTCACAACCACTCACCTGCACACCCCCAAAGGCTCTCTCATCAGGAGATTCTGGTTTTGTGCTTCCCAGGCTGTGGCAAAGCCTCCCCTGACATTTAAAAGCAGCACAACCAGCTTGATAAAGGACGGAGATTGCTGAGGCTCCACAGCCTCTCCGAGGTGGGAGCAACCCGAGAGCACCACAATCATCAGGCAGCCAGGGGTTAAAAATGAGCAGGCTTCACACTCCCAGGTATTCCCAGGAAAACGTGCTCATCCTCAGCTCATCATCACTCCTCTGCTCCTCTGAACACAGCCAGAACGAGGTCTGAGCAGTTAAAGCAGACCAGAGTGCTGCTCAGGAATAAAAGGAGTGGGATGTGCGATAGGGAGGAGAGGGTGCAGCACAGGCACCTCTGCAAGTGCCCTGCTCCTGCAGTTCAAGGTCAAACACCCCCTTTGCACTCCTTTCTGAATCTGCCTCTCTCTCAAGCTGCACCAGGTAATTAGAATCATTATAACTATTATTAGACCATAATATTATTATAGCATTTTTGCTACACTTGACATCTGTTGGCTGATAGATTTAACTGGTACATAAGAAATAACTGTGCAGAGAGTTCTTGCAAATGAGCACCAACACGGAAGACATTAAAGCATTCTGCATTCAAAAAGTTAATTTTATGGAAGTATGTTTGAAATAAAAGTTCTAAAATTAAGTTAAACCTTTAAAACTTCTCGTTAAAGGAATTATTTGTGTTTAAAGTAGGCAACCATTTAAAAAATCCTGACTTTTATTCAGATGTTTAAAGGCACATACGTGGCTCGGTATCTCCTTCAGATCAACATGCATCTTCTTCCCATCTACTCCAGAGATTTCTAAATCATCCTTCCATCTTCCTTTCCCTCGCTCTGCAGCAGGCACTTGAATTATTTGGGCAGAGTCTGCCTGCACAGGGAACCAGTATAATCAGGGCTCTTACAACCTGCTGTCTGCAAATCCTATAGAATTATCAGCAAATGCACATCTAGACTAAAATACAGCTTCTTGCAGCCCATGAAGCCCAAAGGACTTTGCAAACTAGACCTGGGATGCAATTTATCCACCACCAAGATTCAGCTGTAATCCAGAGTGGAACACAACCTTTCTATCCATATTTAACTACAGCACACAGGCCCCTGGAGAAAAGTGAGGAAGAATCCAACAGAAGCCATAGGAATGTTTTAGGGACACCAAATTTTCTCCCCTGGAACTGAAATTTGGTCAGGGCAGCCACCGAGTTGGACTCGACGCTTGTGGGAGCCTTCCAGCCTGGAATATTCCGTGATTCTGTGACTCTGCCATCAGCCACGCACCAACACAGGACAGCAAAGAGGGCACTGTGTCTCCATCCTGTGGATGGTGTCCCTGAAGCACAGCTGGAGTGAACAGCTGGGTACCACAAGTCACCAGCCTGCAGAGGAGGAAGAGATGAACACCACAGAGGAATCTTGTGTTGTCCCTAAATTCAGTGGGGCCCAAATTTCACCCCACAGTTGCACCCATGTGCAGAGAAAGATGGAATAGTGGGTGGAAGAGCACTTCAGAAAAGGACCAACTCTTGAACTTCAGGCAGCTGAGCCCAGCAGCTCAGTACTCACAGAACTCAGGGAAGGTAGAGCTGGTCCTGCTTGGGTAGTGATGTTTGCTCCAGTGAAATCTATTTCAGCTCAAGTAACTCCTCTTCCTTAAGCAGTTGGCACTGAGGTGACAGCAGAGCCCTGGGGCAACGAGGTATCCTGCAACCACTCCCACAGTGACACACTATTTAGAAATAAAAATGAGTGTCATTAATTTCTCCAGAGCAAGTAATTTTATTTTTTCCACAGCAGAGCTTGGAACTTGGAATTGCTTGAGGAGAAAAAATGTATTTTTGCTACCTTAGTCACATACAGACAAGGCCAACTCTCACTGAGGAGAGACCTACAGAGAAACAAAGGGGAGCAGGAGATGCTGGACACAAGTTCCCCCCAAGTACAGCCCAGTGCTCAGGCAGCTCTGAGTGGAAGGCAGGGCTCAGGATTGCCTCAGAGCTGTGCCAGCCCCAGCAAGTGTTGGCAAGAAGCCCCAGGTAAATGAAGTTCATGAAATCTCTTAAAAATCACCTAAACCTTTAGAAGGAGAGCACAAATCCCCCAGTACAGAGACCTGCCCATCCCTCCTCTGACCAGCACAAAGCAGGCTTTTCACTCTATCCATCCGATGCTTTCAAAAGCCACAGGAGCTGGGGCTGGGTGAGCTCACCTTAATGAGGCCCAGTGCTCATTACTAAGAAAAAAAGAGCAACCAAAGCAACTCAAACTCATGCACTTGAGGGGTAGCTATCAGCAATTCCCTGTCACCACAGGAGAAATCTTGTGTATGGGTCCTGGGAGCTCAGCCCAGGTCTGCTTCTGTTCATCCTTTCCATTAATGGGCTGAACAACGAAAGAGAAAGCACTTTTATAAAACCTGAAAGGATGCCCAGGAGTTAAGAGCTGGAAGCACTCTGGAGGTCATGATCAGAATTGATAAAGTGAAGAAAAGTTCCCCAAACACCCACAAATCAATAGAAGGAAAAGAAAGGAAAACAATGCAAAGAAGCGCACTTGGAAACAGCACAAACAGAGATCAAGCACACAAACAGAGTCCAGGGGAAGGCTCTCCAGACAGAGAGAAAAAAACTGGGCACCAGACTGAATGTGCCAGTGCTGTGACACCACAGCTCCAAAGAGCTAAACACCACTCTGTGATCTAGAAACATAAAATATCCAGTTGTGGGCTCCGTGCTGGGCATCACCCCTGAGTCACAGACACACCAGAGGGTCTGGGCAGCCAGCAGAGCAGTCAGCAGTGTAAAACACACTGCCCCACAGCAGCTGTGGAGGGGTTCCTCCATCCCTGCTCCCTCCAGCCCTCAGATATTCACAGGCTTTACCTACAAGGAAATCCAGCCATAGGGCTGCCTGTGCTGTGAAGGCAAGAAACAAACTGGCTGCTCAGTTTGCTCAAAGGGCAAGTTAGATGAGCTGTCAGGTTCCCTGAGACTGGGATTCCAGAGGGTCCTGGGCCCTGTCCAGATCTGCACTACCATCCACCACAGTCCAGCCTGGTGCCGAGGCTCTCTCACCTGGCCACGGACAGGGAGGCTGTTCCAGCCCTGTATTTCATTTTAGCATCCTCCATCTGGCTACTCCTACAGTGGCAACAAAGCCAAATGCACAGCCTTCTCCTCCTCAAAATACAGCAGAGCTCCTCATCCTGCTGGGGGCAGACGAGCACCAAGCACCCCTGTAACCATCTCCACTCACGCCTTCCTTCTCTTTCACAAAGGAAGCTCCTCAAGCCTCATTTGCCACCTCGCTGCCGCAGCAGAGAAGCCAGCAGGGAATGGGATGCTGCCTCGGGGAAGGGCATGGCTTCCCAGCTTCCTTCCTCCCCTCTCACCCTACTCTGCCCCACAGACCTCTGCGAGTGCCTGGAGCCCATAAGGGCCATCAGCCAGCCCTCCCTACCCCAGACACCCTAATTTGAGGGGACACTTGTTGAAAGCCACCCAAGTCATTGCCACGAGGTGTTACAAGGCAGGCGACAGCAGCTGCTGCCTCCAGGACACAGCTGCACCAAACCCAACCAGCAGCTTGGGAGAAATCCAGCAAAGGGCCAAGAGCTACAAATCTCATGCAAAAGCAGGGCTTAGCTCTCAGGAACAGCTGAGATTCCCCGAAGACTCAGAGGGATTTGGGGTTTTGCTGCGCTGCCTCACGAACCGCAGCCAGAATGGATTTGACAAAGCCTGGGTGAGCAAGGCGCCGCCTCCCTTCGCAGGACTGCTTCCCAGAGATCCCCAGTGTTGTGTCACTTCCCACTTCAGGTGCTAAGAATATCCGTGTGTTCATAAAAAACAGCAACCAGCTATTGAGAACTTATCAACAAAGTGCTCGGCAAATCTTCATTAAAGCTGATTCACCTCCCTCACGAGCCCGAGTCGAACGTTATTTCTCGGAGGGGAAGGCTGAGTGCTGAGAGCTGAGAGCTGAGGTGGGTTATAAAAGCCACGGAGGGAGTCAGTAGCACAGAGGATTAGCACACAGAAAGGCTGACTATTATCCCTAAATTTATCCCAATAATCCGCCACCTTCCAAATTCTCCAGCTATGGCTGCCGTGCTTTCGACCCCTCCTACCCAACCCAAGCAGAAGCAGACAGAGACAGGTTTGGAGGTGCTGGAGTTTTCCAGGCGTTTTATTGCTCAGGCTAAAGAAATTCTCCACTGTAAAAAGGAAGAAGGCGGTGGCAGTAGCACCAGCACTGCTCCTGTGCTGCTTTAGGACACAAGCACAATGCTCTGGGTTCAGAGGCTGTTCTGACAGTTCGCTGGGAATTGCTTTCAGCTGATTTCTTCCAAAGAATCCTATTTGCATCCCTTCAAGTTTAGTAAATAAATGGTCACACAGATAGCAGCCTCCAGAAACTCACAACACTGCTCACACCTCTGGTAGATGGACTCCTACACTGAAGTTTCTGGGACAGTATTTTGGATACTTCCACCACAGAAATGCCCTAGAGGCTGCTGAAAAACAAAGCGGACTAGACTGGGTCATTTTAAGGCAGGGTTGGGAGAAAGAAAAGAGAGAAAAATAGAAGTCCATCCCTTAACAATGCTACTCCCAGAGAACAAATGAATTCAAACGACCACAGGGAGCAGGAACACTGCGGCAGCACGGTCGGTAAATGACAGGGTGTGTCATCCTCTTCGAACGTCCTCTGGAGACTTATCTGCACTTAAAAGGTTCCTGCCGGGCTGTGCAGGAGCAGCCTCTTCCACAGACAGCTCCGCCACAGAAGTGCCTCTGCAGATTATGCTCCTTTGGCAGGCACACTGAGCAGTACCGGTGCAGTCAGCTCTGCCTCTGCACCGCGCTCGGACTGGGTCAGTTCTAGCAGAAATGCACTGCAGAACAAACAACTTGGCCCTAAGAAATTGCGTCTACAGAACTCGTTGGTGCAAACCTAGACCCTCCCGGAGGCGGGCAGCGTCAGTGCTCTCAGAGATCACTCCTAATGCAAGTGCTACTCAACGACTGAACTGAAACATTTTAAGGGAACTTCCCAAACAGTGTTTATATACAAAATCGCATTTGCTCAGCGTTCCCTTCCTGGCCTCGTGCAACGTGTCACTTTGCCAGTTCTCCAGCCAGAGCGCCACATGCAGACTTGTACTAAAGTAATTTAAAGTTTTAAAATTCAGGCCTCGTGTTACAGAGCGCACACCCTGAAGAAACATCCATTTTAATACCCTAGAGCTACTCCAGTGTTTCCAGCACGTTTTTATTCCACAGCTGCCTGGGCACACAGCAGGCCGGAGGTCGCCCAGCCCCGGCCTCGTGCTCCGAACAGCATCCGAACTGTGCCCGCTGGGGGAAACTCAGGTGTGAGTATTTGTGTGTAAAACCCCTCAGTGTATGGGATCCCCGTCCTGCCTCCACCGTGTGCCGCAGGGCCCGTCACCACTCCAGCCGC
>VZRX01005710.1:44560-61838 GCA_013398075.1 Notiomystis cincta | reverse complement strand
CCCCGCCCCAGCCAATCAGCACCGCCCCCGCCCTTGGCCCCGCCCCTGTCCCCGCCCGTGCCCCGTGAGGGGGCGGTGGCGGAGCTGCCGCGGCCTCGCCGTGTCCCGGGCGGGCTGAGCCGTGTCCCGGGCGGGCTGAGCCGTGTCCCGGGTCAGGCCCCGCAGGCCGAGGCTGTGCTGGGCGGGCAGGAGCCTCCCTGGCTGTAGGAACGGCCTGTCCCGGGCAGCGGGCAGCAGCCCCGCCCTGGAAGATGTGTCCCTCAGGGACTGCCTGGCTGGGGGCGCCTCTCCGTATCGTGCTAGGTTGGACATCAGCAGGAATTTCTCCATGGAAAGGGTGCTCAGGCCTCGGCAGGGGCTGTCCAGGGAGGTTTGGAGTGCCCGTCCCTGGAGGTGTCCAAGGAAGGGCTGGAGGTGGCACTCAGAGCTCTGGGCTGGGGACAAGGTGGGCATCGGGCACAGCTGGGACTCGATGGGCTGGGAGGTCTCTTCCAACCTCAGCGATTCTGGGATTCCGTGTTGGGAAAAAAGTGTGAAGAAAGCGGCTCGGCTCGGTACCGCCTGCTGCCGTTCGGGGCGGGCACGGTGCACCGGGGCTGGAAGGGCTCCGGCAGGGCAGCGGCAGCGCACGGGCAGCGCGGAGCCCCGGCCCCGGAGTGCGGCCGGGGAGAGGGGCTGGGCCTGGGGGGCTTCAACTGCTTGTGCCAGGGAGCCCTGAGCGACCGCAGCCCCAGCGCGGGGTACAGGAGGGATATTCGGGACGGGTGCTGGAAAACAACGGGCAGATATTTGGGATGCTGGGGGTCAGGAGGGAATATTCACAAGGGGCAGATATTTGGGATGCTGGGGGTCAGGAGGGAATATTCACAAGGATCAGAAGTCGGCCTTACACTTCACATCATCCCTGCTGCAGGCTACTTCACCACCCTGTTTGTTTTTCACAGGTTTTGAGGAAGGTAGTGAGGTTTCAGGTAGATACACGGGTGTAAATTCTCAGCCTTGGCACCCCTGGCTGATGCTAAAATGAGGTGAGAAAGTCAGAGAAGGAACAGGGAATGCCGAATTGCCACAGTGAACTCACTGGGCCCTTCACCTCATTCACTCAAAGCACTCTATGATTAAAATCATGCCAAAGCATTTCCCACTCCTCTCCCGATTGCAACTGAGTGATGGCATTGCAGAAATGATGGAAAGTCAACAGCCACGAGCTGTGCAACCCTCCCTGGCAAGAGCTGGGCTATGGCTGAGGAACAGGCCATGGGATCCACCACACAGCAGCCAAAACCAGCCTGCCAGCCCCAAAATTAAACCTGCTATGCTTAATTATCCAGTGAAAAGATGCTCAGCAACATCAGCAGGACCTGTCCCTGGGCCACTCTCCCCACAGCTCTGTTTACCTGTGCTCTGTGTTTCACTGCTGGTACCCACAGAGATCCTGGAAGCAGGAGATTGACTGTAAGCAAATCTCAGCTCTCCTTGCCAGTAATTGAGTATTTTCAGTCTTTCCAGGTTGGTTGTAAACATCTCAAAAACATAATCCGGAATCAAATCCCTCAAAGCCTGTCAGGAATGCACCAGAGCTTTATTGGTGTTTATGATTTTTGTTGTAGTTTATGGTTTCTCAGGCAGCTACGTGACTGCTGCCTGGGTGTAACTCCTGGGTGAAAGCACTGCTGTACTCCAGCCTCTTCCTTCTCCTTTTGGGCTCTGGGTGCTCTCTGCTCCTGGAGCAGCATTGCCACAGCTCAGGACATGGCACTGTCTGTGCCCAAACCCTCACCAGTGGGGTAGGTGAGCTGGATCCAGCCCTAGCCCTTCTTTCTGCCAGCTGGAACAGTACTAAGGGGATGATCCCCCATCTCTCTGAAGCTGGGTGATCCCTCTCTTTCAGGCACAGCAATAAAACCCCTGCACACACCAAGCCCAAGGCTGGCAGCCAGGCAGGACTGGTCTCTTTCTTTGCAGCCCAGGAGCCAAATGTCAGCTGGGGCACTGGGAAGAGGATTTTCTCCCTGGTTGTCCCAGGGTGCTGGCACACCAGCCACCAGGCAGTCTGAGATGCTCAGTCCATCCAGAGCAGAGCACTGCTGTGTCCCTGGGCAATCCCAGCCGAATCCCACATCCGAAACCACTCCCACATCAAGGAGATAAGCAGATACACTCTGCATGTATTATCTTCTGCATCTTGAGTTCCTCTCTTTGGTCTGATGGGGTGGAGGGCTTTTTCCAAAGGTATTAGAGAAGATGGGTGTGAGAGAGTAATTTGGGACTGGGAGTAATTTTTCATCAGTATACTTAAAGACAATCACAGCACTAGGAGGGAGCCCTAATTGTGGAGTTGTGTAATTAGTTTTTATGTCACTGCAATTATTCTGTTGGCTACATATAAAGAACATGGGAAAATGCAGCACTTAATTTTAAATCAAGACTTGATTCTCTTTTAGTAGGTAATTGATGTTGATCACATCACTTAGCAGCGACTATAAAATGTGCTGTTTAGATTGTAAAAGGATGGAGAAAAGGACTAAGCAGATAGGTAATTGATGAATCGTGAGCAGCATTGGGGGGAGGCAGCAGGAATCCTTCAGCTGGCTCTGTTTGCAGCTGCTCCTGGGCTTCGTTAGTGCCCAGGGTGTTAACGAGCCCAGAGCCCCTGTCCTGCTCCCACATCGCTCTGTCCGGGACCGCGGCGGCAGCAGGGCAACCGCACTTCGTGGAACTGATCCCTCCTGGTTAAACCTTCCTTTAAGGGCATCAGATCTTCTTCAGGAAAAGGTGTGTGGGTTTGTGCCCAGGACTGCCACCTGCTCCTCTGGAGCCACCAGGCTCCTCTCCTCAAGGCTGACTGGCTTCTCTAGTAGCTCAGTTGTGGTAACGTGTCCCAAATTTGGTTACAAATTAAATTATCTGACTGGTGATAAACACACACACACACCCCATAATTGGATATTTAAGTCCAAAAGCAAAATTAAGTCACAAGGTGCCATCACTGTGAAGCCTCACAGTGCTGTCCCTTGAAAGGTAACTCTCAGTTTTTAGTGATTTTTTCATACTAAAATTACCTGCAAGTAGTTTTGGCTGGGGGAAGACCCAGAGAAAAGCCATGGATGCTGTTTAACACAGCAAGGCAGAGACATCCAGAGGGCTCAGTTGCCCTTTTCCCCCGGAAGGATGCCAGGACCAGCACGGGAGGTGTCTCTCCTGGATATGAAGCAAACTCCAGAGGCTGCAGGAGACTCATGAGGTTGCATTTCCAGGCTGCAGGTCCAGGCTTTGCACTCCACACTTGCACCAAGACAGATGGATCTGTGGCCAGATAAACCACTGGATAGAGTCCTACCAGGATTGTTGAGTTTCCTCTCCAGCCCTTTCTTCCCCTCAACCTTTTTTGTTGTGCTGTAGAAAAATATGAGATGGAATTTGGGCTCCAGCAGGTGTAATTGTTGAACAGCTTGCCCCGGCCGGCCTCACTGCTTGCTGGAGAGGTGCCCACGGCCACTTTCCACCCTGTCACAACGAAATGCATTTTTACAGCCCAAGAAGGGAGCCATGACCCAGCTGGAGTTCCGAGCAGAGGGTTTTTGCAGTACGCATGACTCCAGAGAGGCCTGAGGGGAACCCTGGGCTTGGGATAGGATGGCATCACAGCTGCAGAGTTACCCCATCCCTTCTAAAAACGGTTTTTCTCACCCATTTCGTGTGCTGGGACATGAAGGCTATTGCAAGACCTGTTCTGTCATGTCAGCATCAGTCTCTCCAAATTGCCATGAGGATCAGATGGGTCCAGCTTACAGCTTCTTATCACCACCAGCACAAATCCTATTTAATTCACTGCCAAAAAAGAGACTCATCCAAGGGTTTTGCCATCAGTCCCTCGGAGGCTCTGGAGCAGTAAGTGGGATGTGATGAGCCCAGGGGCCATCCCTCCTCTCGGAAGGGCTCTGCCAGCAGCGGTAAAGCACGAGCTTTATGGGTGAGCTGCCCCTGATGGTTCTTCTCCCTCTGGGCCGTGTGCCCAGGCCAGCTCTGCCCTCGTGGGTGCCGAGGGCGGCGCTGCCGGGTGACGCTTTGCCGCACGCAGGCTCCCCCGGGCTGCCCTCGCCTGACACCGGCTTTGGATTAAATCAGCGAAGGTGACACGGTGATCAATTCCCAGCACTTTCCTCCAGAGCCAGGCACAAATGAGTGGGAAGCAGGGAGGATAAAGCCGGTCGTGAGAGCACAGAGACCTGCAGCTACAGAAGGGGTGTGATGGGAACCTCAAGTTTTCAGTGCCACCAGCTCAGCTGGGACCAGGCAGGGACAGCAACCCCAAGGACCCTTTCTAGAAGCAGTCACCTCAGATGACCTGGGCAGGGGCCTTTATGGGAGCCCAAGCAGGGATTTGGGTGAGAAATAAAGCCACCAGCATGGAGGACCATGCAGGCAGCAAGGAGACAGTTCAATTGCCCGCTTCCTCCCCATGGAGAAAACCCTGGTCACAGACACACAGCCCTGGTTATCCCTCAGCAGAGGCAGACTCCCTTGGCTGGGGAGCAGTCAGTCCCTCCCAGGGCTGAAGGTTTCAGACTGTCGGAAAGCCCACAGGCAGCACCCCTCCCTGCCTCTCTGGCTGCCTCCCCCAGGAGCCACATCCTGGCTGCCACCTTGTCTTCACTGTATTTGAAACACCTCCACATCACAGCACACATGGGCTCAGGAGCAAGGGCAGGGACAATTAATAAAACACCTCCCCTAAGGTGGAAACACGAGACCATCCATCTCAGCAGTGTCACACCTTTCAAGGAGAGAGGATGGTTATGAGCCATTATTCCCTGCAAAAACAGCCTTTAAATCATCATCCATCACCAACACCCAGCACTGGATATTCTCAAGGTGTCCAACAAAGCCTCTGTGGCTGCTTTGCACCATGGCACTGGGAGGTCTCTTCCCCATCACCTGGAGATCCTCACAGAGCCTCCACACCCACACTCTGCTGCTGCTCCTGGTACCCACCAGCATCTGGGAAGAAATCAGCCTTGTAAAACATCAACAAGACCAAACATGCTGCTTTAGGATCTCAGGTCCATTTCCCTGGGGTGGGATCACAGGAGGGCAGGGCTCCCTAGCTGCCCCACCCCTCCTGGCATGCCAGGGGAATGGGGATGTTGTGGAGCAGCAGCACAGTAATTGAAAGCCTTTTTCCTTCTGGAAGCCCTTGAGGCTGCCAGTCTCTCAGCTGAGCCACTGCTTGCCAACACTTTTTCGTCTCTTTGTTTCATCTAAACTTTCCATTGGGTTCCTCATCCATCTGAGCTGCAATGATAAATATGGAAATAAAAAGGCATTTACAGCCCCTCTCCTGGGTTGGTTTTGTGTATAAACAAGCTGTGTTCACAGCATCCTCCCCTCTACAGTGCTGGTTCAGGAACAGCAGGGTCTGCCTAGGACTCAGGCTTTAAGGAAAATGAGTGCCAGCCACATCTCTGGGTCACTGTGGGAAGAAAATAGCAGCAAAACAGATGGGGCAAGCAAGGCCCACAGGGATTCCTGTAAAGGACTAGAAGAGCAACAGCTGAAGAGCTGGATGTGTGAAGTATGAAGAAAGGCTTTAATTTGCACAGAGTCTCTTAAGCCATTAATCACAGGGACATTTGTGTATGAAAACCTCCCTCTCACTTAATACTACATGGGGTTTGTCCAAGAAGGTAATAACTGTTTGGCAGGGGAGTGGGAGGAGCAAGGTGGGACAGGCTGAAGCCATGGGCTTGTTTCCAGGGAGAGGAGATCAGCCCTTAACAGCACGGAGCCAGCACAGGGATGAGCAGCGATGAAAAGCACTGGACATGGCAGCCCAGGAGTCACAGTGGCACTGGGGACACTGGTTTCATAAAGGAGGATGCCCCAGTGCCTCTTGGCTCTCTGGAGGTTGCCTGCAAAGGCTGGACAAACCTTCCAGGGTGCCTGGAACAGAGGGTTTGGGGGTTTAAGAACAGACTCTGACATCTTCCCTTGCCCTCCACCACAGTCCCTTCCTCTCCATTCACAGTGCTCCAGCGTTCCTTCCCTTGCCCCCAAAGAGCTGGGGGCTGTGAGGATCATCCCGGAGGCAGAGGGAAGCAGTGGCAGCATAGCATGCTAGGGCATGGACTGATCCATCCCCTGATCCTCACCTAATGCTCCTCTCAGGCTTAACCCGTTCTGCTTTCATCCCGTGTGCTTTCCCAGCAACGCCAGCATTGCACCAGACCAGCCAAAGTCTCCTCGTGTCCCGTGATGGTCCCACAGACCTCAGACCTTCCTGTCAGCCAGCAGGTGAACATAATATCTACAAACACAGCTGCCTTCCCAGAGCTGTTACCTGCCTTCCTCAAGGGAGAAAAATAGGAAAAATTAGTATGCGGCTTCTTCCTCAAGAAATCAATGTGATCTCAACTTGCTGTGAAGTTCCCTGACTGTTAGAGATGCTGCACTGGTAAAAACTAACCCTCAGAGGAGAAAGGGTGGGGAAAAAAAGAAAGAAAAATAAATCCCAGTGACTAGACAAGTCGAAAATGTTGCAGAAGGCTAAACTGCCAGGGCTGGGGCTTGTTTGGAAGTCCCAGAGCAGAGAGGGCTGTGCAGTCCAGCTGTTCATAACCCCACCAAGAATCAGCTGTAATTGTTAATTTTAATTAGAGCTGTTGGGAAAAAATTTAATCAAGAGTTTCCATTAGGAAAAAAAAAATACATTTCATCTAAATTAAAAATTTGGTTTTTAAAAAAGGGGGTAAACGTTGAAAATTTTTTAACAACTCATTTCAGCATTTTCAAGATGAAAAGAGATGTATTATTGCTGTGAAATGCATCATCAATTCAAATGTGTTTTATCTTATAGTCTGAACAGCAAAAAATAGTTTTCAAATCAAAGCAAAAATGGTATTTTTAGGCATTTTCTTTAAAAAAGCCTATCTGGGGGTTTCTGTCCTAATTAAGAATGATTATTTTTTCCCTTTTTTTTTTTTAATGGAATAAGCTGTTCCCAGTTAGCTCTGCTCTAAAATGTGGGTTGGTGCTTTTCTTGATGTGTCCACCCATCTGTCCCCAGCATCTGACCCCAGGGCTATGCTCACACCACCCTGCTCTGGATATCAGCACTGCCTAAAATCCCTGGGATTCAAGTTGGGATTTATAAAATGCACAGAATTAAAGCAAATTCCTTGCTACTAAGAGAGCTGGTGAGACACTGGAAGGACACAGGTGTGCTTGGTGGGCCTTGTGCAGGTCTGAATTTCTAAGGAGAGCAGGTTGTGGTGCCCACATTCAGGGCAAGGCAGCTGCAACACTCCTTGTACGTTTGACTCTCTGGCTTGATGCCATGGGATGGCCACAGATCCCAGCAGGGAGTTGCATCCTAGGGGTCCTCTCCACAGGATTAGCAGAGCACATTTATCACACTGAGAAAGTGGTTTAGGATCTGTTAGATGAATAGCAGAGCTTGTGGTTTGTGATCTGTCTTCTGGATAGGAGTACTGAAGGAGGGAGAGAGGAATAAAAATGGGGGTTAAATAGGAACTGGGAGCATAAGGGGACACCAGGGAAGGAGACTGCGTCAGGGAGAAGCTCAGTAGGAGGAGAGGAGGGTGGAAGAAGAAGGGAGCAAAGCTCAAGGGCTCTGGCACAGATGAAATGGAAAAAGAAATTGCTGTGCAGCAGTTTCAGCCCAGAACAGAGGGAGCTGCATGGGCTCCTCGAGCTGCCCAAGTGCATTTTGAACAACAAAAAGACTCTGACAAGGCCAGGAGACCCAGGCAGGCATGGAGGGAGGGAAATGGGGAGAGGGGCTGCCCCCGAGACAGCTGAGCAGCAGATCCTGCCCCACTGCCATCCCCGGGGAGCTGTGCTGGCAGAGCTGTCACCCAGGGCATGGCACATACCAGGCCCCAGTGGGAGGCTGCAGGCCCCTGGCCAGGGGCAGGAGATGGTTGGATCATGGGTGCTTCTTGCAGGGAGCAACTGGTGGACGAAGCCCTGGAGCACCAGAGGGGATGACACACTGTACCAGGGCTTTATGCACCTAACTCAAAATAAGCTTTCTTTTTAATAAACATCTCTAAGAAGAATAATTTTTCTCTTCTCTTTTTGTTTTGATTTTAAAGTTATAAATTATTGAAAGACTTCTCACTACTGTCTCAAATCATTCTCAGGCAAAGAAAAGGCAATTCTGCCTTTGACAGTGCTTTGTAACAAAATGAGTCAGTCATTTCACTCTTGATTTGCCCTTGGCTCCCTTTGTCCATGTCTTAAACTACTTCATGGCTTGGTCTGATTAGCAGTGTCTCCTCGGGGGCGGAGGAGGCCCTGCAGGAGCTAGAGGTGCTGCTGGTCAAGATTAAAGTGCTCTGCACGCAATTCCCTGTCAAAACCATAACTGGCTTAACTCAGTGCAATTAGATGGCTCAGAGGTTACAGAGTAACGGTGGCAGTGTTTCAGTGCAGGTGATTAAAACACAGCCCGGGCATTAAGGGATGTGATTAAAAGGCAGTGTCGGGCCTGAGACCTGGCAGAGGAGCTCAGCAGGCAGGGTTAAATCCACAGCTTCTTCCGGGGCTGGACACCCCAGGGCCTGGAAAAGATCTCTAAGTATCAGCTGAGCCAGCTCAGCTTTTAAGTCTGGAATGCCATCTTGTGATGGCAGTGGGGAAGTGGAAATGGTCCCTCTAAGGAGTCAGATGAGATCATGGAATCACAGAATGGATTGGGTCAGAAGAGACCATAAAAATAATTTTATTCCTCCCTCTGCCATGAGCAGGGACACCTTCCACTATCCCAGGCTGCTTCATGCTGTGTCCAACTTGGCCTTGGACACTTCCAGGGATCTTGGAGCAGCCACAGTTTCTCTGGACAACCTGTGCCAGGGCCTCACCACCCTCACAGGGAAGAACTTCTTCCATATATCCCATCTAAGCCTGCTCTCTCTCAGTTTGAAGCCATTCCCCCTTGTCCTGGCACTTCAGGCCCTTGTAAATCATTTCTCTCCATTTTTCTTGTTGTCTCCTTCAGGCACTGGAAGGCCAGAATTTGGTCACCCCAAAGCTTCTCTTCTCCAGGCTGAACCGTCCCAATTCTCTCAGCCTTTCCTCATGGGAGAGCTGCCCCATGCCTCTGATCATCCTGGTTTCTGCTGTGAACTCATTCCAATGGGTCTGTGTCCACCCTGGATGTGATGAGTGGCTCTGGTTTGGGTGGAGAGGAAGACCATTGCACTCTAGTACAAGTCAGGGGCTAAGAGAAAATCTACCTCCAATTAAAAAGTCCCAGACTATTCTTGCTTGGAGAGAGTGAAAATGGTTCATTACATCAATATTTCTCTCTCTAGCTGAATTATGTGTCTATAAAAGCAGTTTGCTCCAGGCTGAAGAATCTGACCTGTGTCTCTCCTTGAGTGCTGAGGGACAGAGACCCACCTATGATATGAGCTACAGGGGAAGGACCTCTGGTTCAAGGTGCCATATCCAAGCAGTAAAGGTTCTTTTCCTCCTGGATTGAAGCTGAGGAATTCAGCAAGATCACCACAGCAGTGAGTATCCACACCGAGCTCAGGGCTGAGATGCACACGTAGGGTCATGGAGAGCCTGTGCAGGAAACTCAGGATCTGTGGAACTGGGAAAACTGAACTCAGGCACCACCTCACGGGAAGCAGGCCTGTGAGCTGCCTCTCTGCTTCCCCCTGCTGTGTCCTACACGAAATAGAAGTGTCAGCTCAGTAACAGCTGCCAGCAGCAAAAAACCCAGCCCTGAAATAAGCAGAAAAAAAGTTGTGGTGCTGCCAAGTGCCTCGCTGGAAGAAGCACAAATGCACACCTTCCCTGGCCTCCACTGGATGCCTTAACACCAGCTCAGCACTCTGTGTATCCATGTCTGGGCACAGCAGTGTAACTGTGACCTCCCTCGCTTGGGATCCATTCAAAGGAAGTTTTTCTCTGGGCTTTGTGCTCCAGTGAGACATTTCAAGGCCTTTCCAGAAAGCCTGGCATCCCTCCCCCATGCTGCTCATGTGCTTATGCTCTCAGAGCTCAGGGATGAGCTCAGCTGGAGTGTTGTCTTGCCCCAGGCAATCATCCACTCCAGCTCTGTCTTCTTCAAATGCTTCATGGTCTATTTTCAGCCCAAGGCAGGCAGCTATTCTTCCTGGATGTGGGGTGCTCCTCCCTGGCTCAGCCTGATCCTGCCTCGTCCCAGGAAGCTCTGGGCTTTTTGTGCCGAGGACACGGCTTGGTGCAGGGAGAGAGGCTGGTGCAGGAGGAGTTCAGTGCTTCCCCCATCAGAGATGAACTTGGTGAGGGATGGCTCTCCCAGATGTGCCCGGCGCAGCGCAGCAAAAGCTGCCAGGTGGAGGGACAGAGAGCAGACACAGAGACTTCAGGCTCTTGTTCCTGGGGGTCTCGCTGCCCATGGCTGAGGACATGTGCCCACAGACAGGGATGGATGATGACTCTGCCAAGACCCTAAACCATGGCTTCAGCCTGGAAGCTGTTTCATTCATTGGTGCAGCATGGGGCCCAAATTAATAGGCTTTGTCTCTTTTAGTAAGACAGATTCAGCAGGATCAGGGAGATACTTCAAAAGCTTCCTGAATGCCAGATAGCAGAACTCACCACCTCTCAATGCCAGGACCAGCCTCTCACTTCCCAGTATAGATTCCCTCTGTGTGCACAGCTTGTCCTCTACTTGCTGGCCTCAGAGGGGTCTCAAACAAAGGTCTGCACATTATTTGTAAACTTTGGGTGAAAAGTGTCAAACTAAATGAAACACAGCAGCTCTGGCACAGGAGTGAAGCCCTTTTCTGTCACAGGAATGTGCTCTCTGCATCAGCTGCAGCCAACCCCTGTTGTTTATCTTGGCTTGGTGGCAGCTAAACAGATCTTCCTTTTCTGCTGCAAGTGTTGTGGCAGGAACTGAAGGGACCGAGATGCTTTGTTCCAAGCCAGATTAGAGATATGAGTAACTACAAAACAAAAACCCAGCCAGTCTTCAGGAGAGCTCCTCTAGTCTAGACACAGCCTCCCCTGAGCTCCCTGCATCCCAGCATAGCCCTGCAGTTTGTGTTCAAAGGAACTCAATGGGCTCCAGGAGCCCTGTGGAGTGAATGCTCAGTTACAGCATAAAGGAGGAATCACATCTGAGTGATTTTGTTCCCACAAATTAGCAGGATGGGTTAAACCAGGACATGAGCACTGTCTGCTGGCACAGTGTATCCACTCAAGAGATCTGCACTGTCATGGAGCAGTAATACTTCAAAATACATATGTTACCAGCCTGGGGTGGGACATCCCCCCATGCAGCCGATGTCTGCAGCTCCTGTGGCACCAAGAGAGATCCTTTACTGTCACCTCAGACCCAAACACACCCGTGCCCGGGGCTTGCTGCCTGCCCCATGTCACTGCTCACTGCCAGCTCTGGCACTGCAGGGTTGGTACTGTGATCCTTCCCTACTGATCAGATTTTGACTCAATGCCATTTGGCCACACCATCAGTCACTGGAGAAAAAGACAAGAGTAGTACTGTGGGAAGAGGAAGAAAAGTCAGTAAACCTATGGAAGAACAGATTGGTGGATGTACAGCAACATTTCCTGTGGTAGTCACCTCTAGCCCCACAGCGAAGCAGACTGGGGCTCTGGTGAGAAGAACTTTTGTCCCCTCAGTGTCTGTCACGGCTGGGGACCGTGATGATGACACATTGCAGGTGTTTGTACCTGCACTGCACTAGGAGTGACACCAGCCTTGCCTGGCTCCCACACAGCACAGATGGTGGGGCAGCCATTGTCTCGACACTGCCTTTTCCTCTTTTAGGAGATTCAGCACTCTTTGAGGTGCTGCATCCAGGTCAGACAATCTCAGGAAAGAGCATGGATGGGGAAAAGAGCTCATTGACCAGCAGGGAAGGATTTGGAGGTTCTTATGGATGAATAGCTGGACAATGAGCCAACAATGTGCAGCCAGAAACTCCCTCTGTGCTGGGCTGCACTCACAGAGGAGTGGGCAGCAGGTGAGGAAGGGGATTGTCCCTCTCTACTCTGCCCTTGTGAGACCTCCCTGCAGAGCTGCTCCAGCATCAGAAGGATGTGGAGCTGTTGGAACGAGTATAGGGGAGGGCACAGAGATGCTCCAAGGACTGGAACCCCTCTGGAGCCAGGATGGGAGAGCTGGGGACGTTCAACTGGAGAAGAGAAGGCTCCAGGCAGACCTTAGAGCCCCTACCAGTGCCTAAAGAGGCTCCAGGAGAGCTGGAGAGGAACTTGGGGCAAGAAGTTGAGGGACAGGACACAGAGAATGGCTTCTCACTGCTAGAGGGCAGGGCTGGATGGGATATTGGGAATGAATTGTTCCTTGTGAGGGTGGGGAGGCCCTGGCACAGCTGTGGCTGCCCTGGATCCCTGGCAGTGTCCAAGGCCAGGTATGGGTGGGGCTTGGAGCAACCTGGGACACTGGAAGGTGTCCCTGCCCAGGGCAGTGGGTGGGACGAGATGAACTTTAAAGCCCCTCCCAGCCCAAACCTCTGTGTTTCTGACTATCGAGCGTTTTTCCCCGCCCCGGGGGGAGCGGCCGAAGCGAGCGGGGCGGTGCCTGTGGAATCACCTCGGCAGCGCGGCCGGGCCCGGCCTTTCTCTGCAGCCGCGGCCGTGAGAGGAGGGAGCGGCTCTGGCCGGACGGGGCTCCCTCGGCTCGCCGCCCTGAGGGGACGGGGCGGCGCTGGCCGNCTCTGGCCGGACGGGGCTCCCTCGGCTCGCCGCCATGAGGAGACGGAGCGGCTCTGGCCGGACGGGGCTCCCTCGGCTCGCCGCCATGAGGAGACGGAGCGGCTCTGGCCGGACGGGGCTCCCTCGGCTCGCCGCCATGAGGAGACGGAGCGGCTCTGGCCGGACGGGGCTCCCTCGGCTCGCCGCCATGAGGGGCCGCCGCCTCCATGAGGTGAGGGGAGAACGGGGGAGGGATGGCGGAGGTGGCAGTGGGGTTGGAGACCGGGGCTCCGGGGACGCAAAGCGCCACCTCAGGTACTCACTTTTTCTTTTTTTATTTAGCTGTTTCTGCCGGCAGGCGCTGCAACCCGCGGTGCCCCGGGACTTGCGGTGTCCCTCGGCGGTTCAGCTCTAATTCTTCTGCCTTTTGCTCGGTTTGCTGGCTTTTTTTCCTCTCCCACAAGCCAGGCCTCTGCTGTTGAGTCCTATGAATACAAATCGAATTAATGGATTATTTGCGATGTTTCTGCTGTCCTCTCTTTAGGCCCTCAGCCGGTGGGGAGGATCGCGGTGATCCGGAGCCGTGGGTGGCCGGGAGGCGCCCGAAGGAGCAGCCCTGAGGTGACCCGACCCCGTCGTCAGTGAAACCCCCGAGCTGTGCTGTGCTGGGACAGCCAGGGAGGCATCTCCAGGAGGGCCCTGGAGCCTGCGGAGAGATGTGAAGGGATAACCTGCCTGTGAGGCACAGGGAGAGCTGCGGAGCTACGTGGGTGAGCTGTGACCACGAGCCGACGAGGGGAAATAGGCAAAAATGTTTGTTTGGCTGCCTTAAATTAACTAAAAGCCTTCTGCTGGCTCCTGAGCTAGCCTCAGGTCCTCGGGGTGGAAATAATATTGTTCATCCAGCGATAAGTTTAGCTTATCTATTTCACTTGCTGGATGAAGCCTTGATGAGAGGAGGCATCGCCAGAGCTGTACTTAGCGCCTCCACTTTTTTCTGCCCTGTAAACCCCCCAGTTTTGTTTTTTTTTTTTCCTCCCAGCGGTAGTCAGCTGCCCGTGGCTGCTCGGTGCCTGTGCCAGTGTTATGCTGCTGGGAGAGAAAGGTGCTGCCGAGTCCTCCTGGCACCGGCGGGGCTGTCCTGGCGTTCGGTGGTGCCGGGCTTTGGCAGCACTCTGCATGCCTGAGAGTGGAGTAACTCCTGCCCGTGGAGTTAGAGCCTAGATTGGATGCAGACAACACACAGAAAAATGGAAAAAATCTCTTGCAGATATTTTAATATGCCTCTTTTATATCAAAACTAGTATCAGCTAATTACTGCTCAGCGCTGTGGGTTGAACGGGGCTCCTTTCAACTGTCTTTATTGGGTTTTTATTACAGGCACAAATGGTTGGCATGGGGCTTGCTGGAGCAGCAGGAGAGGTCAGAAGAAAAGCTGTTGATGCTGCTTTGAAGATCCTTGTTTGAAAGGTATTGGGAAGATGGAAACCTGGAGCCTACAGTTTAAATGGCACAGCTGGAGATGGACTTGTTTTCAGGACGTGGATGTAGGAGTTGAAAACATCAAATGTGGTTTGGGGCAAGGTATAACAAGAATTATATGTACAGATTATTGTTAATCTCCTTTCACTGCTTGTTTAAAGTATATTTTTATATGACTTCAATTAAACATATTTATATTTAAGCTTCCTCAGTTTGTTCTTCGTTATCTTACAAGGCTCTTGGGTGCAGCAGAATTAGAGAGTGGTGTTGAATTCTTGTGGGAGACTGGAGAGGCTGGAGTGAAGCACCAGATCTCATCCCGAGGCCTGGGGGGAAGTGAACCCAGGAAAGAAGGTTGGAAAAGGCTGATGGATATGTAAAACACATCAGAACTGGTGGGGAGGGGCAAGATAACCATCAGGGATTTGGACAAAAATGGTGCTTAATGCAAAAGTTGGAACAAAAGGAGTGTTTTGCTCTCTCCAAGATGAGAGTTGGATCCCTTTGGATTCCATGCATTCTTCTGGGGGACCCTGTGCTTGTGAAATAATCCAAACTTCTAAAATGCCCCTGACACTGCTTGTTTAGCCACGAGCCCTTCTGCCCTCTGAATATCCTGAGCTTCGAATGCAGTTTTTATACTTCATGTGGAAATACTTATTAAAATATTCAACATCATCAGAAGAAAGATTTTTCCTTGTTGAAGTTCATGAGCTTTTCTGTAGGAACAAATCCTACCTGCAAAACTAATAAAGGGTTTCCCTGTGGATTTATGTTGTGCTCAGCAATTTTCCTCTTTCCCAAATGGTGCCAGAGGCCTGGCTGGGGGAGTCCTGCCAAGGAACACTCACGGTGTCAGTGGGCTCTGCTGCTGGACCAGGTATTTCTGAAAGTGGCAAAAAATGGGGAATATGAGCTCTGTCAGCCACAGAAAACATGTGCCATATTGACAACAAATGTAAGGTGACAGGCTTATTTCCTCAAAAAAATGTCTGCAATAAAGGTCTATGACATTCATCTCAGGGCTGAACCCAAGAATCAGTAACAAAAAAAGGAGAACAGGATGGAGAAAGTGTCAGCAGTGGTGACTGTGCCATCAGAGAGGTCGGGAGGGGCTGCAGGGCTCTGCTCAGTGGGTGCCTCAGACACCATGAGAGCTCTGCTGGGGCCCTGCAGCTCAGGCTCTTCCTCAAATCATGGAATGGTTTGGGTTGGAAGAGACCTTACAGCTCACTCAGTCCCACCCCCTGCCATGGGCAGGGATACCCTCCCAGGGTGCTCCAAGCCCCATCCAGCCTGGCCTTGGACACTGCCAGGGACCCAGGGGCAGCCACAGCTTCTCTGGGCACCTTGTGTTGGGGCTTCAGCATCTTCACAAGGAAAAATTTTTTCCCATTATCCCATCTAACCCTGCCCTCTGGCAGTGGGAAGCCATGGCCCCTTGCCCTGGCACTCCAGACCCTTCTCCACAGTCTCTTCATCTTTATTCTTGTCTCCTTCAGGCACTGGAAGGGCCACAGTGAGGTCACCCCAAAGCTCCTCCTCTCCAGGTGAACAATCCCAGCTCTGCCAGCCTTTCCTCCCAGCAGAGCTGCTCCATCCTCTGCTCATCCTGGAGCCTCCTCTGGCCTGGCTCCAGCAGCTCCAGGTCCTTGCTGTGCTGGGCCCCAGGGCTGGGGCAGCTCTGCAGGTGGGCTCTCACCTGAGCACAGGGGCACAGGGGCACAGTCCCCCCTGCCCTGCTGTGGGCTCAGCCCTGTGCATGAGGGGTTCTGGGTGTGGGGCTATGTCCAGCCTCCAGCTTTGTACACAACTGGAAAATAAAAAATAGGCATGTCCTAAAGTAGCACAAGCACAGGCTCAGGGGTCTGGAGCTCGGGGTGTCACCTGCAGCAGGAAGGGGACAGGCAGCACCGTGCAGCTCCTTCTGCAGCACAAAGGCAATCGATGGAGCTCAGAAAGGTTCACCTCGGCCCAGCTTGGGCTCCTCGAGCAAAGGGCAGCAAAAGGAAGTGGGAGAGGACCCATGAGGTCCAGGACTGGTAGTGAAATAAAGCTGGGAAATGGAGCAGGACCTGCATTCATATTTGGGAAACGCCAGCATGATTTATGGTTCTGTTTAGGAGCACCATACTTTTTGCAATCTATATATGACTTTAACCAGGCAAAAGTGGCTGGATTGCTTTACATTTGCTCTGCTTTTACTGCTCTGCACCACCACAGCATAGGAGGATTGTTAACTGAGATTTATGAGCTTGTTTTTGAGCACTTAATTGTTTTTTTACCCTGAGCTTATAAAGAGCTGGATTTCTTGTGATTGTTCTCTGAGCATTTCCATATTATTTCAACACGTATTTTGTACCACTTCCATTTAAAAAAAAAAAACACCTCATGTGTTATTGTTTCATTGTGCTTTCCAGCCATGTATATAGAAGGAAAATCAGCCTGTGATGAACTGAACAGGCAGATTTTTCCTTTCCCCTGAAGCTTTCCCTGAATTCACGTACAAAACGTCACCTTTGTAAGGCTGCTGGAACCCAGCAGCTTCCAGGCTGATGGAGAGACTCGTTCTTTAGCCACAATATTAAATAGAGAAGAAAGGTGTTGACTACGAAAGGAACCCAAATAACGAATAGCACTTGCCGGGTTGTGCGAGTACTTCGCTCACAACTCCTGGATTTCAGGAGGGCAGCGGCACACGGACCTCTCCTCATCCAGCACAAGGTGGCAATGTTGGATCAGAGCAACAGCACCGCCTCACACATCGGCTGCAGGGCCTTTTTGCCAGAATCTTCTAACGAGCCTCGCAGCCAGCCAGAGCCCACAGTTGGAGTACTTTAGCGATGGTGACACCTGCGTTGTGCTGAGGAGAGCGGCCGTGGGCTGGGCGGGGCCGGTGCCCGTGAGCGTGCCCTGGGACAGAGGGAACGGCGCTGCGGACAGAAGATACTCTGCATATCACCCCGGACATCCCGGGCGCCCTGGATACCCCGGATACCTTGGATAGCCCGGGCACAGCCCGTAGCGGCGCTGGCAGCGCTGCCGCTCCCCGGAAGCGGCTGAGGGGAGCCGCGAACCCGCGGCCCCGGCCCCCGCC
>VZRX01005710.1:17235-44333 GCA_013398075.1 Notiomystis cincta | reverse complement strand
GGGCGCCCCCGCCCGCCGCCAGCCGGTACTGCGGGCGCGCCGGGCCCGAACAAAGCCCCGTCTCCCCCCCGGGCCCGGGGACAGCGGCTCCCGTTCGGCCCCTCGGCGCTGCAGCCGTAACCCAGCTCCGCCGCGCTTCCCGCTGCCTGGAGCTCTTCGCTGTGCCCTGCCAGCGCTGCTGGCGCCAGCCGGGGCCTCGCAGGTGGCGTTGTTCCTCCTTCCTTCCTTAACTCCCTGAAGGCCGTTAGAGCCGAAAACTGCTGGTTTTGGTGTTCATCTGGCCTTCAGAATTAATGAATTGAGCAGCAGGAATCCCGACAGTGCAGGCAGCCGTTTGACCCCTCTTTCTACTCAGTTTCACTTTCATATAATTTAGGCTGTGCTTACGAATACAGATACGGGGATGTTTTTTTTCTTCCTGTGGATGGATTGATAATGTCCCGGTTTTTTAATGTACATACTCTGCTTCCAGAGTTAAAGTAAGGAGATAGAGAGTTCACCTATTCTGAAAACAAGCACAACTTGAAAAGAACTTTCTGGGAGCCTGAAAAACTGCTTTGTTTAATGATAAATGAGGCATTTACGCTCTTGAAAGAAAGCTGAACTATCCCTCAGATTCAAAATGTGTGGCTGTTTTTCTTTCCACGGTACAGACCTTTGGGAAAAAAGTATCTGATAGTGGTTCAAACTGCTGAACGATCTTTTTTCTTTTTGCTCAGCCTTAAATTCTTCAGGTTTTGTGAACTGTAGGTGGTCCTGACTTCCTGGAGTCAGATAAGTAGGGAGCAGCTCTGGTCAAAAACGTAAGTTTCTTAAAGCAGTCTGTGTAGTTTCCGTGGGGAGAAGAAAAGGGTGCTTTTTCAGAAACTTCTTTACAAAGAGTCTATTGATCCAGTGATTTTTGATCTTCCTGTATTGTAAAACATGTTAATATATTTAAGTTCTCAATGTGCCAAAACGATAAGTTGTTTTTTAAAATGCAGTGGAACATACTAACATTTTTATTGTATTCCTGCAAAATTAGTGAACTTCCCTCTTGAATTTTATAAAATAAAACTTCTCAGAATGATTCCTTACTGAATTCTGAGTGAGGATACTGGCACTCAGGCCTTGGACATGTGTTTGTGAAGTGATAAGCCAGTGTTTGTACTTCTGTCTTGTGCACTTGGTGTTACACACATCCTGAAACTAAATGGTGGGGAAAAACCCAGAGGAATTCCTAAATGCATCCTTAAAACGTGGATATCCATGTTCCTAAAGATAAGAGCTGAAAACCAACTCAAGAGGGGGGAAGAAGAGTCAATCTTTGGGGCTCCAGACTGAAGTTTCATACAGCTGTTGTTACAGCCACCTGGTTTATTCAGGACTGCACTTAAATAAAAACACTCATTGCTTTGGTGAGAAATTAGGAAAAGCTGTTTGCTGCCCTTTGCTGTGACTTGTGCATGTCTCTGCTGAGAGATTTGGTTGAATACAAAGGTATTTTGTAATGTAATACTCGTCAGGCTTCTGGGCAGCTCAGCAAATCTGGGGGAGAAACTGTTGCAAACAGAGCTGCAACGAAATGATTTCCATTCAGTTTGTTAATTTATGAGTGGTTTTTTGTAGCCTCAGTGCTGGTTCCTTTCTTCATTAGCTCTCTGAGTCAACAAGTCTTGAAAACAAAAGCAAATACTTCACAATATTTCTGAACTAATTTAGTTTGTGAGTGTTTAAGTACCATATTGTGCAGTCATAATTTCAACAAAAGGGTTTTTATTTTGAGCACTGAACCAGTGAAACAGTTCCTTGATTTCTCTCTGCAGCTAGAATACTTCTTGCAACCTCAAGCAGGATTTCAGCTGGGAAAGAGCAGGATTTCATCCCAGCCCTGGAAATGCCTGGAGGCAGATGGAAATTCAGTTTTCCAGATCAGAACATAGAACTGTTCTGTATGGGTTTTTTTGGTTTGGTGGGGTTTTTTGGTTTGTTTGGGGTATTTTTAATGGTGCAATTTGGTCTATGTTTGGATCACTTTCTGTATGAGCTTATGAGTTTATAAAATTGTGATACATTGAGTGGTTGGTGCTGTTGGTCCCCACACCTGCTGGGAACGAAGGGGCATTGTGTTCCCATTTTGCACGGGGTCACAGTTGGTTACAGAGCTTCCAGCTGAGATCCCACAGCATTCCCCAAAGCCTGGTTTTGGCAGAGCCCCTCTGGTAATGGCTCCATGCAGCTTTTTGTAGGTGCAGGAGCCTGTGTGCATCTGTGTTACTGGAGAGTGGGGGCTCTGAAGGTGTCGCAGTGGGATTGAAAGCAGTAGAAAGGAATGGCTGAAAGCCACAGAGGTGATCATGTGTTTGTGGTCACCACAGTGACAGCAGTAATCTGTTGTTTCTGAGTGTTGCTTCTTTCTCTTTCTAAAAATATATGGGTTTTGCCTTCTTTCTCTACTGTTCCTTGGATTTTTTTTCCACTTCTGTTTCTGTAAAGGAATAAATGCACTTCTTACAGAAGAGGGCTGGTTGAATATATTAAATTATATAATGAGCAGAAATAGGAAACCAGCCTCTTTTAGTGTTCCTTTTTGCATTCAGATGTTGAAAACTGTAAGTTCTTTTCAGATTCTTGATTGCTAAACCAGTCATTTTAATTCCCCATTTGTAAATATGCCTGTACAGATGTCACACTTCTCTGCTCTGAAGCAATCCTCTGTTACAGTCACTTCCATTCTCAGATTATTTTGTGCTCCTCTGATGGAGGAAGTCCCTGGGATGAAGCTAAACATAATCCTAGGAACTGAAACTCCTCCAGTTGTTGTGCCTGAAACAGACTGGCTAATCTGTGCCCAGAAAAAGCGTGTGTCCTGTGTGCCAGGTGCTCCTGAAGTTTCTGAGGGCGTGACCTTTGAGATGGCTTGAACAAGATGAGTGCTTTTCTTGCATGTGAAACAGCAATATTAAATAACCACTCTGAGTTCTGGGACCTGAAATGAGTGACAATCTCCATTTTCTTCAAGGCTGCTGGACAATTCCTCCTTTGCCTTTGGAAAGACAGTGGCCTATTGTCCAAAAGTTAATCCCTTGGATTTGAAATCCATTGTACTTGGTCATTCAGCAACTAGATAACATCTGCTTCTAATTTCCTTGCAAGTTCTTGATTTTACTGCCATTATTTCTCAGAGCAGTGTGGGGGGCTGCCTTTCCGAATTCCAGATCTCTTCCATCAATAACCCTTTTTGCCATGATGTGCAGGAGCCAGCGTTGCCAAGAAGCTTAAGAATTCTTCCTTGGCAGAAGGACTTGCCAGCCCAAATTTGATGTGTAAGGGAGGAGAAGGAAGACCTATAGATGTTTATCCAAAGAGCAGGCTTCCAAAAACTTCTGTGAGACTTTTTTCCCAAGGTTGTACAGTCTGCATTTTGCTCTTAAAAAATGAGGGTGTGCTTTTCAGCTTGTAGATAACTTCATGGTTTTACTATAACTAAATTTGGTTTTAATTCAGTGTGTTTTGAAGTGAAAGTGAAACTGACTAGAAAGTGTAAACAGTTATTTTTCATTTTGAAGACTTTTTTTCTGTAAATAGTGGAAGAGGAACGGGTAAAAGATAAGTTGTTCTAAGAACAAGATTAACATTAAAATTATAATAACTATGCATCGGTTAAAACCCCCTGAGAGTGGCAAAAGGAATAGGGAGCTGGGGACTTATTTTCAGCCTGTTGGTGTTCCATAAAAGGTGACAAGCTGAGGTTATTGTGTTCAGCATGATCAATACATTCCAAGAAGTCACTGAATTAAACTGTTCCCAGGTCAAAATTAATACTGGAGCAAGAGTTCTGTAAGCTTTATTGAAAAGATGTTCAGTTTTACACTAAGAGAAAAACCTTCTATAGTGTTTGAAAATCAGCCTCATTTGGGGCTCTATTGGATAACAGTGTACTCTGTAGGATTCAAATTCCTTATTTTTGTTGTCTGCCTTTATAGAACACTCTTTTGCAACTTGTAGATACAAATTGTTTTCATTGTCTGCATTTGTCTGGAAATCTAATAACATTTTGACTTTCAACTTATTTCAAGATTGCTTTATATTACATGTTTTCAAATCTTAATATGGCCAAATTTCTGTCCACAGATCTTAAAAAAAGGTGTATCTGAAAGCCTGTCTGTTCCCAGTGTAGCTGAAATTACATGCAGAACAATTAGCATAACACTTTCAACTAACTCATGTGTGGCTCTCGAGGCGGCTCTGTTCAGTCCTACCCGTCTTGTTGCTGTGACTCAGTTGATGGCACCCTCTCTCAAAAGCTGGCCCTGCTCCGTGGGAACCTGTCTCTATCAGATACTGGCACAGACTCATCAGCACGGGAAGTGCTGCCTTAGGACCACGTTAAACCTGACCCTGTGGAAGTTAAACATCCTTTGGTGTGAGGGTAGGGCTCTTTCCCCACCTCGGTCTGTTGGATCTTAAAGGATGGGGCTGGTTGGGAGTGGAGTGCAGCAGTGTTGCAAGATGAGTGGTGTGATAAATAGTGGTATTTTGAGGCTGTTCAAACTCGTTTAAGTACTCAAGTACCTAATTGGGTGTAGGGCAAATCCTGACTAGCACCAACTGCCGACATGTGCTGTGTCTTCATCATACACTTGTCTTGCTGTCCCGCTTCATGCTTTTCCATAAGATTGTCCCTCTTTGTGTCTTTGTCTTGGTTTTTCTCCCATCTTTCCTATTTTTATTTTTTTCCCTTTGCCCCTTCCCTGGGTGTTTGCAGCTGCAGGAGCTCGGTGTGGTTCTGTAAAGGCTCTGCTGTGGAGTCTCAGCAGGGCACCATGAGGTCCTGCAGCCCCCGGCCCACCAGGCTGGGGTGCCCTGGGGCTTGTTCCCTGCTAATCTCTGCAGTAGCACACAATGAACGGCCAGTTGACAGCTGTGACAAGAGGATTAGGGAGCATTTGTTCAAATAAAAGGGTGGTTTTGAAAAGTGTAGAACTTTCCTGATTTAATGGAAACTTGAATAGTGTGGGTCCTTGCGCTAACAGCAGGACACAGAGAGCCTGTCCTGACTGCAGGGGTGTCTGTTGAACTGCTGCAGAGTCAGGCTCAGAAACCCCTCTGGAATACCTGATTTTATGAAGAACCCAGTAAGTTCAGCTTCCAACTGTTCTGAAAGTAGGTGAATGAACTAGGAGAAAACTTAGTTGTAAAAATGGAATGAGTAAGGATTAACTTGTAAAATTGTCATAAAAGTACTTTGAAGAATACTGAATGAACACAAGATAAAAGCATGATATCCAGGTGAATATTAAGAGTTCTTCTCTGTTTGAACTCAAAAGAGTCTTCACTTTTACAATATAGTTCTTCAATGCTTTCTGTTCAGGTGTCCCCCAGTGTGACCCCTTTCCCTGGGACATCTCCCTTAGAACTTGCCTGGTATGCTTCCCCTGTGCTCTTGTGTTACTGTTTTCCTCTGAAGCTTTCTGCAGTGTTTTCCTGTCTTCTGCCTCAGAACTTTCAAACTTTTCATCCCCATGTTTCTCAGTCTCTTATTTGTAACAAGTGTCACACAGTTAAGCTTCCTGTAAGTGACTCCAGCATATGTGAATCTTAATAATGCAGCTGAAATGAGTTTAGATGCATTGATAACAGAGAACGTAGCAAATTCTATAAAGGAATTACTTTGCAAAGGTAGAGTAGCATGAGTTACGTGTATTTTGTGTATTTTTCAGGGAATCCATTATTTTTTTACACAAATGCGTAATTTTGTAACATGCTGCTGCTAAGAAAGAAAACCCAAGTGCTTTCCAGCTTCGTGCACTGTTGGAACAGGCTGTGGATTGAGCAGGCAGTGGGTATAGAGACCTATTCCTAACCTTGACCTTTTTCCTTCTGTTTCCAGTACAAGAGCCATTGCCTTCTGCAGAGCTGGTCTCTTCAAGGAGAAGTCCTTGCTTTCATTTTGTCCTTTCCATTCCTCCCCAAATGTACCTGTTCTCTTGGGAGCTGACTTCATTTGCAGCTGTGCAGTCTGTGCCTGTTTCTTTTCCAAGTGATTCTGTGTTTGATGTGCTCCTCAGTGGCAGCGCTGGAGAAGCAGAACTGCTCTGCCGACACTGGAAAGGGCTTTGTGGCGTCAGGGACCCAAGAACAGATTATTCCTGCTGGAATGTTTTCACATGCATTGAATTGCTTTAAACTTTGTGTATCTGTCCCAAGGCTGGAGGGAGGAGGGGGTGAAGTATTAAGTGTTTTTCTGCTCTGCACTAAGAGAACATTTTATGAAATATATCCATTGCAGCATGCTGTGGATATGGATAGGCTGTTTAGTTAAAACTTCATGTAAATTGCAGTTGAACCAAATATTTGACTGCTAGGTTAGTATCTCAGTGGGACACTAAAGAGTCACCTGTCTTGTGAGCAGTGTTTTAGGATCTTTAACTCCCACAAGTGGTCACGGTGTCAGCGCCAGCCCCAGCCAGGCAGTGCTGGTACGAGACAGGGCCGCTGGGATGTCGTGCCATCTCCTGACTCACTGGGGTCTCTTCCTGCAGGAGCAGGGTTTTCCTTGGGTCTCCCATCCCAGCATTAAGCCTGACCTTGTTTAGTTTGAGGTCTGAGAGTACAGGCTGATGTCACAGCTGCCATGTAACAGTAAAGAATCCCTTCTGAAATGCTGTTAGCAGTGTAACTGCAATTGGAACAAGAGGTCTTGTTTACTTCCTGCAAAATGTAAAACTTGTTTTTCTTGTTCACATCTGTCTTCACATCAGTAATTGGAATTTTACTGCCTAAAGATTGAATATTATGTTTGGTCTTATTTACAGATCTTATAGCAGAAACTTTTTGCCCAAACTTCAGTTACTTTTAACTTCCTTTCGTCCTATTCTGTGGTGGTACAGGTTTCATTTTCAAGTATGTGTTATATGCCAAAGTCATCTTGGATTCTATGGGCCTAAGTTTTTTGTGTTCTTCTCACAGACACAGTACAGTAATGTAGGGTATGAACAAAGCCATTAACCAGAGATCAAGGCTTACATGTCAGTAAACTTTATAGATGCTTTCAGACATCGCAAACTTCTGAAATTCACTTTTCTTCAGTGTGAAAGTAGCTTTTTGTGGAAGAAGAGTAGTATGTATAGGAAACACTACTGTATTTTTATCTGCAATAATATATGTAGGTTCTGGGTACCTCTTGAATCTGTTATGTGATAAAAGCCTTGTAAGATTGAGATCTTTAATGTTTTTTTTTTAGATCAACATGATGCATAAGTTTAAAACTGCATCTGTTTAAAGGGATTTATGACTAAAACTGCTTGTTTTTCTACAGAATTGTCTGGTGTTTCTCAGCTTGAAGAAGATCTGCAGTCATTATTGATCCTCTTTCTTGGCGTTACCGTTTTTGAAGTGAAGTTTGCCTAGCTTTCTAGTGTGAGCTCTCTTTGCAGCCATCTTAAAAAACAAACTAAAAAAAAAAAAGAATTTTTTTTGATCCATAAAGTAGACAAGCTCTAGTTCTACAATGTCCAAGTCATTCCAGCAGTCATCTCTGAGTAGGGATTCACAAGGTCATGGGCGTGACCTCTCTGCAGGAATAGGCCTTCTTGCTGCTGCTACCCAGTCTTTAAATATGCCAGCATCTCTTGGAAGGATGAACCAGGGTACTGCACGCCTTGCTAGCTTAATGAATCTTGGAATGAGTTCTTCATTGAACCAACAAGGATCTCATAGTGCACTGTCTTCTGGTAGTACCTCTTCCCATAATTTGCAGTCTATATTTAACATTGGAAGTAGAGGTCCACTCCCTTTGTCTTCTCAGCACCGTGGAGATGCAGACCAGGCCACAAACATTTTGGCCAGCTTTGGTCTGTCTGCTAGAGACTTAGATGAACTGAGTCGCTATCCCGAGGACAAGATCACTCCTGAAAACTTGCCTCAGATCCTTCTACAACTTAAAAGGAGGAGAGCTGAAGAAGGTTATGGTAGAGATGGCAGATCATCCACACGGGAACCACCATACAGAGTACCTAGGGATGATTGGGAAGAAAAAAGGCATTTTAGAAGAGATAGCTTTGATGATCGTGGTCCTAGTCTCAACCCAGTGGTTGATTATGACCATGGAAGTCGTTCTCAAGAATCTGGTTATTATGACAGAATGGATTATGAAGATGACAGATTGAGAGATGGAGAAAGGTGTAGGGATGAATCTTTTTATGGTGAGACTTCGCATAACTATCATAAATTTGACAGTGAGTATGACAGAATGGGTCGTGGTCCTGGTCCCGAGAGATCTCTCTTTGAGAAAAAGAGAGGTGCTCCTCCAAATAGCAATATTGAAGACTTCCATGGATTCTTACCGAAGGGTTATCCCCATCTGTGCTCTATATGTGATATGCCAGTTCATTCTAATAAGGTGAGTTATGCACCAGATACTTCTATTTTCCTTTACGTTGTAGTATCTGTTCTGTTTTTACCTATTTCTTTAATTATTTCTATGGCCTGGTTGCTTTTGAAATGATCTGAAAGTTGGTTTGAGAGTGAAAAAGGCACTTGGTTTATTTGCAAGGTAATTGTTGACAAACATTGTAAACCAGGGCTTTACATTAATGTATTTTATTTGCCCAGTCAAGTCAAACAGCTATCATCTACTGGGATATCTTGTTTATATTTTACATCTACATGTTCTCTTAACCACAAACATCTGGCATTCAAGCAGTTTTGGGGTGGGTTTTGGTATTTTTTGTTGGTTTGGGGTTTTTTTGCAGTGTATCTACTGTGCCATTCTGGAAGCTAGTTTCAGCTCTCCTCCACATCTGTCTTGATTGCTGATTTATATGTAGTTAAGATGCATTCTTGCACAGTTCTGCTTTTTCCCTGTCCAGAGGGAAAGAGTTAATGTAGAGCCCTGGAACTTATTTGCAAAAGTAAAAGCCACGTTTTAGATTAGCTCATTCTTGCCTTTTTAATTTCACTTTAACACTCTATCTCATACTATGGCTGAAATTTGTCGTCATTTTTCTCCTTTTTTCACAACTTTCTTAGAACACTTCAGACTCACTTTTTATTGTCACATGTTGCATCTATCCCTGTAGACTCTCCGAGCAATCAGTCTGCTGTTGCAGTATCCTGCTCTGTGTTCCTAGTAGTGTTCTTTACTTGGCTCACGAGTAGAGTGGATCTTCGGGTGTGTTCGGTGATGCTGAGACTTCCCTCTTAGTTATCCATGCCTAGAGCAGCTCTGCAAAGGCAGCAGGTTACTCAGAATGGCCTGTTGGTTCAGATGGTGTTTTCAGAGCCTTCTCACTTTCAGCTTTTCCAATGTACTCATCTTGCTGATTTCCAGTATACTAGGCAATTTAATTGGCTGATTGGCTAATACAGTGCCCCTCTTGTCACAATTAGTGGCTAATTAGCTTGAAGGCCTTCAATTGAAAACATAATACATGCTGTTACTGTAAAATTGATACAATGTGGAATTGCTGTTACTAACCATTTCTTTACAGTTACCTTTCAACAAGTGCTGTTCTGTACATCTGATCTTTTTGAAACACAAGAATTATTCTGTCCCTGAAAGGAAAGGATCAAACCACTTCTAGAGCACACGCTGTATGGCTCCACCTGATCTGACAGTTTATGAACTTGTGTTGCTTTAATTACTTTTTATATAAAATACTCACAGTAATCCAGGTTTCTTGTCTCCTGTATTTGACGTTTATTTTCACAAAAGTTTTAAGTGTTAACAGTTTAGCTGCCATGCTCAGTTCTGTAAAAGGACTTCATTTGGTTAGATTGAAAACATTAACTTCTGAGGCCCTTGAAGATGGCAACCAGTAATCCTGTAAGTAGGGGTCTTTTTAGCTCTTTATTTTAAAGGCTCGTGGCTCTTAGTATGCTTTGGAGTGCAAATCTAATGAAAGGATATCCACATGGAAATACCTTTCCAGGTATGAGAAATACCAAATTCTTTTAACAGCATAACTTAAGTGGCTGATCTCTTCTGTAACATGTAAAACTTTTTTTTTTTTCTCTAGGAATATACTTTGACTTTAAAACTGCTAGTACACTGTAAAATATTTGTGATTGGATCATCTGTTTCTTATCACCCTAGTTGGGGCCTTATTTCTAATTGCAGAAATCAAGTCACCACAAGAATTTTTCTCTTTCTCTCCTTCTTTCCTCTGCTTTGCATACGCAGCCATTACAGAATTCCTTATTTTGTGTCTCCCTCAAAATCGGCTCAAGTAAAACACAACTTTTAAAGTAAATCTGATTTGAACCGAAATTAATGGAAAGCAGAAAGGGAATGCTTTTCATAGCTGGGACTATGTAAATTTATTACTGTAGTAACAAAATCTAATTTTTCCCACCTCCAGATAAAAATATCAGAGATTTTTAAAAGTGTTTGATCAAGCAGTGCGTATTTTAAGTGCATGCAAGGTGTTAAACCTCCTTAGTGTAACTTAAATTGGCAGATCAGTCTTCTGGTGTGGTGGTTTTTTTATTTTTATTTTAGTGATGTTCTTAATTGCTTCTTTAATTTGATGTGTGTATATTTTAAGACCGAGTTTATTTTCTCTCTGTGAAGTAAATTGTACCCCAGTTACTTCAGGCATTTTGGCAATCCTCATCTCTTTATTGGGCAGTGAGGGGTTAGATATGGAGGGATTGTTTTCCTGCCAGAGACAAAGGCTGATGCAACCTGAGCAGATGAATTTGGAGGTTAAACACTTGAACCTGGTACATCTCAGAGGGAGAACCTGGTTGTGGCCCTGGGAGAGGGCTGACTAAAATTAGGTGCTCGAGTGTGGCCTCATTTTCTGAGGAACAGCATGTCCTCTGGCTTGCATCAACTGAGCCAAAGGGGAATCTGGGTTTTCAGAAACTCAGTTCAGCTTTCCTCTCACTTAACGTGGGGCCTTTGTGTTAATGAGTTCCTGTAAATACAAATAACCTGGTGCCCCAAAACCTTGGGGAAGGGATGCTTCCAAATGGGTGCAGGCAGCAGAGGGAATCCAGATCAAGAATTGTGTTGTAAAAAGTTCATGTAAGTGAGCTATCATTGTTCCCTGAGGGAGAAAGAAAATCTGAAGTTATAACTCAGATCCCACTTTTTTGCCAGTTTAAAAGCATTTGAATCCCAAACTCTGCCTGCAGTTTGCAGATAACTTCAACATCAGTTTTGTGTTGAGACAGATTCAAAGCATGTTATGACTGGCAGAACCAGCCACTGAGGCTTTACTGACTGTGCACCTAGATTTAGAGGGGTTTGTGGCTTAAAGGACTGTTTTCTAGCGTGTAATGCTGACACTTGTTAGCAAGTGTTGAACTGAAGAAACTTCATATTGAATGGTTCATAAGGGGGTTTTTTGTGGGTATTTTTCATCTTAATTGCCAGCCTATTTATAGTTGCAGAGCCTACATCTTGTGCAGTTAACAAAAAAAGTAGTGCTCTCATTTTACATCTTGATAAAAGGGATGATTTGATCTTGCTCCATGTCAGGAGCATCATAGAATAATATTGTAGTACTTTATGAGAGGCTTTAAATCCAGATTTTTCTCCTTTGTAGGAAATGCAGGTGAGGCATTTAACACATGGAAGCACTACAGTGAGCCTTGGGAATATCTCATTGTATCCAGAAGGATGACTGTAGTGTGACAGAGACCGAAAGTCTGGAAAGATAAGGGATTAGGAAAAAATCCTTTGTGAGTGCTGAGCAGAAACAGATCTGTAAGAAGAGCCACATAAAGCAGCTGCCAGTGCACTTTGTGTACATAGTTGAGAACGTGGCTGATAAGAAAAAACCTTCAGTTGGAGAAAACCTTGAGCACCAAGGTTCTTGAATGACTCTCCCCCCTGTTTATCTCTGCTGGTCCTTTTCCTCCCTGAGGAGCAGCAGAGTGAAGGTCAGGCTGTGTCTCCCAGATGTGCAGCAGGGAAATTCCAGAGGTTCTGTCACTTCACAAGTGTGAATAAAGCACAGACTTGTGCTGTTACTTGTAAGAATGTAAAGATACAGAGATCAGGCACAAAAATAAATAACTCCCTTTGTAGTTAAAACAGTCTGCAGAGAAAGAGCAGAAATCCCTCATTCCTTTCTAGTGCTAAAACTAGAACCAGGAGGAGTTTTACCTGAATTACTTGGTTTCATTTCATTATTTCTACTTTGTACTATCGTGATTTAGATCTGCATTTTTCCTTTATTATTCCCCTTGAGTGCTCATATATTTTATATTTCACCTCTGTACTTGTAGTTTGTCCTAGCTATGCACTTTGATTTCTTTTAGTCTTTCCTTTCTGAATTCCGTGCAATTTCTTGGCCTCTTTATGGTTCTAAAAATTGGAGTGTTTACTTCATATTAATCTATAGAAGTCTGAGGAATGAAGCAGAGTAGAGGAAATTCTGAAATGTCTGAAGACAAGCAAACACTCAGCCTTCAGTGCCAAAGGCTGCCATGGCCCTCTGTGCCTGGGCTGGAGTTTTCCAGGTTGCACTCTGAGGCAGGAGTGAGCCCCATTCCCATCAGACACCTTTTCAGCCAGGCTAGGAGGGGAGAGGTAGGTCCACTGTCAGTGTCTCATCAGAGCACCACAGCCAGATTCCATTATCCATGGATCTGCCAAACTCCAGCTTAGCAGAGAAGACACTGCGCTGTAGGCCATGATTTGTGCGAAGGACTTCCACGTGTGGCTGCTAATTGTGCCTTGTTTACTTTGCTGCAGGAGTGGAACCATCACATCAATGGAGCGACTCACAGCCGCCGCTGTCAGCTGCTGCTCGAAATGTATGAACTGGAAGTACAGTAACGGGGGAGGAGGGTTCAGCCTGGGCACAGCACCAGCCCTGGGACAGCACTCGGGCACAGCCTGGCATTCTTGGGTGTCCTGTGCAGAGCCAGGAGTTGGACTGGATGATCCTTGTGGGTCCCTTCCAGTTCAAAATGTTCCTTGATTCTAAATAACTGTTACATTGCACAAAGTAGGTTTAGAAAACATCCTGTGCCTTGTAGGGAATAATAAAAACAACTTGGAGCATCTTCAGGGCAAAAAGGGATCCTGGTTGATAGCTTTGGAATCCTACTGATGTATATGGAACAGCTGGAATGTGGCAGTTGAGAGTCTACTGTAGTTACTGATACCAACGTGTACATTTTTGTTGTAAACCCAGCGGTTCTGCAGGCAGAGTAGGGAGTTTGTCCTGAAGAGCAGCATTTCTGTCAGTGCTGTTCGTGCCTCTGGCAGTGGGCCTGGAGTGTTGCAGCTGTGTTATACTTGCAGGTATCTCTGCTTGTGGGAAAAGTGTTACACAGCTAGAGGTGATCGCATTTTTCTTATGTTTTCTTCTAATTTTGTTTCTTTTAAGATACCCAGAATGGAATCCTGACAGTGATTCAGGACATGGAATGTAAGTAGTAATTAATTTTGAAGTATTTGTAATTGTTTATTTGAAGGAGAGGTCGTTCCTAACATTTTATGTGAAACAACACACCTCCTGTGTCTCAGATGGATTCCTCCCTTTGTTTTCTAGCTGAAGGGCAGCAGTAAAAGTAGCCTAAGTTGTCTGCATAGAAGCTCTGCAGAATTAAGGTGTTTTGTGAATGAGAGCTTCAGTTTTTTGGTTTAAAATGACACTGTGTTTTCTCCTCTTTCTAGGGGTGATCCCTTTATGTTGCAACAATCTACAAACCCTGCACCAGGAATTTTGGGACCACCACCACCTCCATTCCACCTTGGAGGACCTCCTGTTGGGCCCAGAGGTAACATCAACAGGCACCTACCTTCACCAGGCTTAACTTCTTTCTAGGTTGTTTTTAGGGTTTTTTACTCTTGTTTTAATTCCTTACCAGTGTTTTAAAACAACAAAGCAAAGTGCTGAGTAGCAGAACTGGAATGCTTTGACCAGGGAGGGGCTAAAATGGAGCTCCCACACTTCACCTTTCTGCCAGCTGCCAACTCCCTATGGATTTTTAACTGAGGTTAATCTTCATGTGTTTAGCACTTTGATTTCTTTTCCTGTTTAGGAGGTTTCTATATCTGTCGTCCAAGTAGCTACATTTTGGTGGAAACTTGGTTGGTGAAACTTGTAAGAATTCAGTGTCTTAAGTGTTTTTTCCCCCTAATTCCAAGTGAATTTGAGAAATAAATTAGAATAGCAAGTGAGAAATGGGAAGATGGATGATGCAATCCTCTTCCTCTCAGGAAGGGAGGCTAAGAATCAGATTCTTGCCTGATGCTCTTACTTGCTACCTTTGAAATAGTTCAAATGACTAAAAGAGAATAATTAATTTACCTGGATAGCCTGGATGGCAGAGTACAAGTATTTTAGACACTTTTTAGATGAATTCATATTTAATTTCATTAAAATAACGCCATTTCTCAAATTTAACTATAAGCTAAACTGTTTGAAGGGGGTTTTTGTGGGGTTTTTTTTTGAGTTTTTTGAAATGGGTATTGTGATTTAATGATGTTTTAGAACTTAAACCCTCAGTTGTAAAATGTGTGCCTTGGATAAAAAAATCTCACATCCTTTGTGTACAGAGATGTTTTGCTCTTGCAAATCTAATTTAAAACAGCAGATTTTTTTTTTCCAGTGGGCTGTACTTATTCTCTGCTGTTCCTGAACAGCAATCACTGCAGCTCTTACTCTAATGTCACAGTGAACAGAAGGAGCAGGAATGAGGACCCCAAGTTACATGAAATAAATGAAAAGCCTTTTTAGATTGCAGTGAAGTAATTAGTTTGTAGAACTTGATCTCATTTTGGTTTGGTGTTACAAGTGACTTGTCTTTGAAGAACTCATGATGAGGCATGTTAATCCCAGTCCTACAGGTTGAACTAAGATCGTTCATTCTTTTAATTTCTTAAAGGAGCTGGAAATGGAAATATGCAAGGACCCAGACACATGCAGAAGGGCAGAGTGGTTAGTATTAAAATTCTTTTTTGTTTTTAAACTCACTTTTTTGTTGTATGATTTTTCTGTGCTTTCTTAAGGTGTGGGGTTTGGGGTTTTTTTGTTGTTGTTGGGTTTTTTAATGAATTGATTGTCTTTAGAAGTGATATTTTAAGAATTTATCTGTGTGGAAGTATTGAAGATTTGGCATGGGATTTGGAGTATACTGTGTTAAGTACTATACAAAATATTTATTCCAAAACTCTAAAGAACTTCTTCAGACATTCTCTTTAAGATGAAACTGTGGGACATGAACTTATGGGAAGGCAGCTTTGGCATGACAGGCATCTTGCTCTGGAAATCCCTAGAAGTTCTGGGGCTTTTCTGTATGCATCTTGTTTTGGTCACTAGGGAAAGTAGATATAAAAACTTCTTAAAAATTTAATCAGTCACACCAGTACAGCGGAGCCTTGGCAAGCTTTGTCTGCTGGTACACAGGGTTTTTCATGCTGAGTGCACGTGCTTTGTCTTCAACAGGAAACAAGCAGAGTTGTGCATATCATGGATTTCCAGAGGGGAAAGAACTTGAGATACCAGCTGCTTCAGCTCGTGGAACCCTTTGGGATAATTACAAATCACCTGATTCTAAACAAAATCAATGAGGTAAGACTGGGTCCCAGGACACTGGTGTGTATGATGGGCTTCCTGTCACTGAGCTTGGTGTTTAGAGAAGGACTTGCTCAGCCACCCAGTGAGATGGCACATCTGTCATCAGGGTCATGTGGGGAAGGAGGAGTGTGTGTCCAGAAATGCTGCACTACTACATTTTCACTTAAATATTGAAAAACCCTCCTGGTTGGTTTTTCATTGCTTTCTCAACACCACCACATTGTGTTCTTATTCTAAAACTATCTGAAAACTTAGTTTGTATTATAGAGCATGTCTTATTTTGAAGTGTGGGAAAAGCCAATACCACAGAAGTGAAAAAGCAGGAAGCAATTGAATGTTTTGGATCCAAATCTAAGTGGAATGTAAACAAACAAAATAGTTCTGTTTGTGCACTTAAATAAAGTACCCGAAATTTATGCCACGCTCTACAAGTCAGTTCATGTTGTAACCAAAAGGAGTTTTCATTTCTGATGCAGAAAGCATGGAAGAGCTTGAAAATTAGAAACAAAATTAGATTCCTGAAGGAGCAGCACTTAATTTGGTTCTGTATGATTTCAGGCATTTATTGAAATGTCAACCACTGAAGATGCCCAGGCTGCAGTGGAATATTACTCGACAACACCTGCTCTGGTGTTTGGTAAACCAGTCAGAGTCCACTTGTCACAGAAATACAAGAGAATAAAGGTAAAACACTTCTGCTTTCTGTAGCACTGCCTTATTTTAATCTGGGGCAGTCAGTGTTATGAGGCTGCTGCATTTAAGTTATTCTTAATTTCTGTACTTTTCAGTTGTATCACATTAATCAAGGGACAGTCACCCATGTATATTTTATATGAAGGTCTTCAAAAAATGTCATTCCCTTTTAATCTTAGAAACCTGAGGGTAAACCTGACCAAAAGACTGAGCCACCAAAACCAGAGCTTGGTCGTGTGATCCACCTGAGCAACCTGCCCCACTCAGGCTACTCTGACAACGCCGTGCTCAAACTGGCTGAGCCCTATGGGAAGATTAAGAACTACATCCTCATGAGAATGAAAAGTCAGGTAACTGCAGAGAACACCCCTGGGGGGGAGCCTTTGAAGGGGGTTTAACTGGGAAGAAATTCCACCTTTAGCTGGGGCATGGGTGGGCTTTCTGCCCTGGCATAGGTTTGGAAATGACCCAGGGTCTGTCTAGGTGGCAGTTTGCTATGAGCTGCCTGTGAAATGTCCCATGGAATATGAGCTGCTTTAAAAACAGAGCAAAGGTATTTTAGCATGGGAGGCTTAATTGTTAGATTATGCAGATATTTCTTGGAGCCTTGGGACTGTTTTCTTAGGGATGAAAAACCATTACCTATGAAACATATATTTTCCACTGTTACATGTTTCTTTTATTTACCCCTTATTTTTCAATCTTTAAACGAAACAAAAACAGTCCTGCTGTGCTTTTCTAGCTTGGGAAGGAAAGGTTTGAAGACAGACCATTGCATGTGTATAGTGAAATGCTTTGGATGTGCATGAACATGATTTCTGTAAATACACAGGAGTTTAAACTATTAAGCTCTATTTTTTTTTTTAAGCTTCACTGTCCCAGTTCATTGTTCCCTTGAGTAAAACAGGAAGTTCCACTGCTCTTTCAAAGAGATGGGTGCCTGAATCCCCTAATGCCACACTTGAGAAGTGAAAAATTACTAGACTATTGTTTGACCCCTAGGAAGTCCTCGCTGACCTTATTTCACTGGAAAAACAAATTCCTTTGCTGTCTCAGTTGGCTGCTGAAACAGCTTTCTGTTTTTGGCAAGGATGCTCCAACCCAGATGTGTTTGTTTAAAGCTCATTCATCAGCCTTAGTATGCCATAGGCTTGTTCCCAGGAGGATCTATCTCCTCACAAAGCTGGAGGAGCAGCAGTTGTTGCCTTTCTGTTCCAGGCTTCTCTCAAAAAACAAAAATAAAATACTGGGGTAGTTTCACAGCTCCCTTGAAAATCCTTGATACATAAACACTAAATAAGAGTTTCATTGTCCTGATACTTTATTATTTAAATCATATTTTACTTTAGGGTGACTTTTTGGGCAGATTATTTAAATGCCTGTTTAATTCCAGAACTGTCTCTGGGACAGGTGTTACTGAACTGAAAAGCTGGGGTTTGTAGAGCACTTGGGTAAATGTTAAACTGCTTGGAGAGGATGGATGGAGTTGAACCTCACAATTTTGTTTCAGTATTTGGAAGTGCTGTATTTTAAGATAAATAGCTTTGCCTGGAAAAGCATTCTGTGTTTCAGAGTCCTTTTTAATGTGTGTTTTACAATTTTCAGGCCTTTATCGAGATGGAGACCAGAGAAGATGCTTTGGCCATGGTTGAGCATTGTGCCAACAAAGCACTTTGGTTCCAAGGCAGATGTGTGAAAGTGGATTTATCTGAAAAGTACAAGAAACTGGTGTTAAGGGTAAGGAACGGTTTGACTTTCTTAATTGAGTTGAGAATGTAAAGGGAAGTAGGTGGCAGCCATTTCTTAATGAAAATTCAGTATTGCTTGTAAAATGGGAACAGTTGGCTTTAGTGTTTTCTGGCTCCTTAAGTGCAGTTACTTGGCCATGAGTGTGGTGTTAGGAGTCCTAGAAAAAGTTAATTCCTTTCAGATTAAACAAACCCCAAACAATTACTATAATTTAGATTTTAGAGTAGATGATGTAGGTTTAATTAAAATTACTCCAATTTAGAACATTCTGTAATATGGGTTCTTTTTTTTATTTTATTTCTTCTCTGAAACTGAAGGTTTGTGAAAATTTTAAATATATCAGAAGTGCACCTCTGCCAGTGCAGCTTATATGAAGGAGAGAAGGGTTGACTGAAAGTTTGTTTGTTTTTTTTTTTTTTACATAGCACCAGGGTAATATTCAATGCAATTATAAGTCTTTCTTCATCAAACTGGGATAGGAGGTAGAAAATGGAGATGAGCTCAGCTGGGCAGAGCATGGTGCTGATAATGCCAAGGTTGTGGGTTTACCCCTGTATGGGCCATTCACTGAAGAGCTGGACTGGATGATCCTTATGGGTCCCTTCCAACTCAGAACAGTGATAATTATAAAGTTCTGTGATAATAAAAGCAAGAGAAATCTGAACTGTCAATCTGTGTCCTAAAAACATTGAGTTGGTTGTGGAGCATGAAGAAATCTTACTGCTGCACATGGTAGTGCAGCAAAATGAGCACTTAGTGGTAAATTGAGTAGATTTCCTTGTTGCTGCCTACAAGTGACATTTCCTGTCAGTAATTCATAAACAGGTGAAGTAGTGGGAGTCTGCTAAAGGTTTTCCACTAGTGACAGGGAGAAAAGTACAACTTAGGACTGATCTGTGCCAGTGCTTGCACTACATGCTGTGGGTTCATAAACAAACCAGGAATTGTATGTGGGTTTTCTGGAGCAGGATATCCCATTTGTTTTGTATTGAATAATTACTGTGAATAAAGGCAGGGAATTTCTAGATTGGTCTGACATGAAATAAAAGTTTACTGATCAGTTGGTGGGTGGCATGGGCAGTGTCCTGGGGGTTCATGTAACTGGAAGCACTTGGCTGGGTTGGATTCTGGTCTGAATTAATGCTGCAGCAGTTGTGTAAGTGATACTCTGCTGTGACTCACAGATCTTTAACATTTTATTTTAGATTCCCAACAAAGGAGTTGAACTTCTGAAAAAGGATAAAACCAGGTAATTTCCTATTGTTAAAGCATAGTGTTGTTTGAAAGAATTATGAAAATACCTTATTCAGAGTATAGAAACAATACAAAAGAGTTAGGCAGGCTCTGAGATCAAATGGTTGCAGTGCCCAGAGATGAACTGTTTCTAATATGCTACCCACCCTCTTCCTCTAATGATGGAGATTCCACAGCCTCTTTAGGCTCCTCAGGAAATCCTTTGCTGTCCCTAATTAGCCTTGCCTTCCTGCAATTTAAACCCACGAGCAGTTGTCCTGTCTTGTAAGGATAATTTCTCCTTGGAGCAACCTTTTATATGTTTGAAGAATGGTGTCCTTCAGGGTTTCCCTCAGCCTTCCATTTTCTCAACTGAAACACAATAGTTTCCAGGCTTGTCTAAAGAAATAGGATCTTTCTGGGCTCTCTCCAGGTTTACAAGCAACAGTGTTCTTTGTTTGTTACAGAAAGAGAACATATTCCCCAGACGGCAAAGATTCTTCCAGTGATAAGAAGTCCAAAACAGAAACAGCTCAGAAACCTGAAAGTGGCAATGCAGAAGAAAAAGTGAAAGAGGAGAAACAAGAGGATGCTGCTGAGCCTTCAGGTGCCAAAAGTGGAGAACAGGCAGAGCAAGATGAGCCCAGCTTACTCCTGGAATCTGAAGATGAGCTGCTGGTGGATGAGGAGGAGGCAGCAGCACTGTTAGAAAGTGGCAGCTCAGCAGGAGAGGATGCAGACGTTGCCAATTTAGCTGACATGGCTACTGAGGAAAAAAAGGACACACCTGATGATGCGAGTGTAAAAACTGAGGGAAATGTTGCAGCCACTCCAGCAGCCAAGAAAAAGCTTAAAAAGGTAACTGATAGTGAGGTACTGAGGGGGGGAAGCCCAGTCCAACTTGTTGGGTAGCACACCATGTACATTCTGTTGCAGACCTTCCTCTGTGGGTCTTTAAAACACCTTTTTGGAGAGGAGCAGGTGTTAAATCTCCTGTGAAGAAAATCGAAGATCTCACTGGATGTAACTTGCACATGGACTCAGTTATAAATCCCTGTTTCTGTTTTGACAGAAGCCTTTAACTTGTGGGCTTCTACCCTTATTTTTTGCTTTCTCTTTACCCCTTTTTTGAGTAATACTTAGCCAGGAACTGTGTTTTCCTCAGCAGTTTCTTGGAGAACTGACTGTAGTTACCCTTGAGCCCAGAAATGGTGTTCAAAAAATAATGTACTGGGGATTTGAGGCTAATCTGGGCTGGGACAGACTTGGATGTACAGCTACACCTTACACTGAGAGGCAGGCGGGGCCATCTGCACTTGGCCAGGGCCCTATTCCCCCTGGAGAAAGAAAATATTTGGTTTCAAGGTGTTTCCAGTCACAGGCTACTTTCTGTGAATTCCCTTTTTTTTCCCCATGTGATCCCACACTCAGGTGGCTTTTTTACCTGCTTTGTTAATCATACTCGGTTCTCTGGAGTAGTGTGCAAGGTTTTAGTAATTCTTTGATTTGGAATGTTGTTTTGCAAGAAAGTCAGGCATGAATTAATTAATTCATTAATTAATGAATGAGATGTGCATGGATCTCAGCTTTGGGGGTCCTTGTCAGGAACCTGGTTAATGGTGCTGAGATGGGTACTGGCCATGCAAATGGCATTTCTCAATTTTTTTAGTGTTCCTTATTAGTATGTGGGCATTGGCTGTGATAAACTCCCTCAGACCCAAACTTAATTCTTTGAAGACCTACATTCACAAAGCTAATGCTGCTTCAGTCCTACTCAAAATTGCTGTAAAGTATGTGGAGTAGTGATACCTCCATATCAGCAGGAGCATTCCAAAAATTCAGAATTTAGACAGTTCTTCTAATGAAACCTGGATTTTAAGAGGCCTTCACGGTTTGGGTGGTTGGTGGGTTTGGATTGGTTTTTGTTTGGTTTTGTTTGTGTTTTAGGAGTTGTTTTAATGTGGATGCTCTAAGGTTTCCACTGGTTGAAAAGAGCTTTTAATTATTTTTGATGAACTTTCATACCATTAGTGGGGACAAAATAGTTCTAGTTTTACCTTCCATTCAGGCATAAATTCAAGGATCTTATGGGACTCCCAAATAGAAACAAAATTTGTGCACTCCAAAATTACTTTCACTTGAAGTACTCATGTTAAAAGAACTTTCAGCTTGAGAATTTGTGGGTTTTGCTCTGTTCTTAAGTTGAAATCACATTGACACGATGAAACTGTGGCCATTCCCGATGCAAACAAAACAATCCTTCTGAAATGGTGTCCTCGATTCGGGGCAGTGGGGTACAAAAAGAGCTGGTTAAACCTCTGCATCCTTGAGGAAGAGTTTGAGCGAGCGAGGGAGCTCTTGGAAGGAAGAGTTTGGAGAAGGTATTTCTGTTCTGCAACTTAGGAGAGTTTGAGGGGAGCAGTGCAGGCTGAGCTGACTGAGGCCCCGTTCTCCCCGCAGCGCTACGTGGGCGGCTTCCCGCGGAGCATGGAGGGCTTCGTCACCCTGGACGAGGTGGGCGACGAGGAGGACTCCGACCACCAGAAGCTCCGCAAGTCCGGCCTGGCAGCCAAGGCTGCGGGCAAGAGCGAGGACAGCCTGGCAGAGATCAAGGTGGACAAGATGGAGGAGGCAGAGCAGGAGAATGAAACGTTAGAAAACGGAACTAAAAGCGAGGAGAACGCCAAGGCTGAGAGTGTTGAAGCTTCTGATGCTACGACGGCGCAGGATGCGGAGAAAAACGCCCAGGAAAATACAGACCCCCAGGGCGATCAGGAAATGAAGAGTGTCCAGGAGAAACCTCTTGTCCCAGATGAGTTCAGGATTGGGCCATACCAGCCAAACATTCCTGTTGGTAAGGCTGCTTCCATTTCTTTTCCAAAGCGTCTCTGTGCATTGCAGTAGCATTTCTCATCTCATCTGGCTTTTATTTTTGGCGACACATTTGCCCCATAGCCTTTCATTTTAGGGCTTCCTCCTCCTCCCCTTTCTTCACTCCTGCCCTAAACCGAGTATTTCCTTTCTTTTTCCTTATTTTCATAGCGTTTTTCATAACCCTTTCCTTAGGCAGAAATCGAAAGAGGTTCTCTTTTAGCAGCACAAATTCAATTGCTAGCACAAAGCACAGCAGTGGTAATAGTTCAGTCATAAATACTCCAAAGCTGATCACAAAACATCGAGAGTTCTTTTGAAGGAACCAATAAAATGGACCCTTAATCTGAAAGGTTGATTCTTAAATTTTAAAAAACCCAAAAGCCTGCCCATATTTAGTTACTACTAGGCCCCTGCTTGACTAAACTAAAACAGAGACTTTTAAAGATAAAGCAGCTTTTAATGTAAAGTGAATTATGGTTTTAAGATTTAGCTGAAATGACATATGACATTTAAAGAAATGATGTAGAGTAGATCTCTTAGTTTATTTTGTGGTGTTTACTCCTCTAGGTGTGAATTATGTGGTACCCAAAACAGGGTTTTATTGCAAATTGTGTTCCCTGTTCTACACAAATGAAGATGTTGCAAAAAAGACCCATTGCAGCAGCCTTCCTCATTATCAAAAGTTGAAGGTAAGGCAAAAACTTGTTCATTTTAAATGGCTTGATTCTTTCTGGGGAATAGAGCTCAACGAGACCGGACTGAATAAAAATACCTTTGAGGCAGTGGAAATTGGCTTACTCTATAACTTTTAACTCTAGGTAGACCTCTCCAAAACTTCATCTTGTGAGAATAATATGCAGAATACACAGTTTAAAGAGGGGCTCCAGCTTTTTTTTTTATCTTGTAATTTTGGATTAAAGAGGGAACTCCAGTTGGAATAAGGCCAGGCTTAGAAGTAGCGATGCAGAGTAAATACAGATGGCCCAGATCCCTTCCAGTTGTCCCTTTGAGAGTCTTCTTAACCAGTTCACAAAGCTTAAGATGAAGTTTTTATTTGTTTAAAAAAAACAAAAACCTTTGCAACTTCTGATTTTGTGAGCATTTTTTACTACATTTTCTAACTGGATGAGGTATCACATGATTGCATGGCATGAAGTGACAATGCTGCTGCTGCAACCTCATACTGTGAGCTGCAAACATCACCTCCAGGAAAGCGCAATCCCAAAGGAATTCTGCAGTGTCACATTAGTGCATTTCAGAGCAGTTTATCCCTGAGCTGAAAGCAAAACCCCCCAGGGTTCTCCACAGAGAACAAGGTGACACCTCATAATTCAGACTTTTGCCTTCTTGCAGTAACAGGGAACCCCTAAATAAACAGAAGGCCCAGGAAGGCAGATGGCCCAAAAACTGTCACCAAACAAACAACACTGTGAAAGAGTAGATCAGAAAATCAGTTCCCATGCAGGATCTTGTAGGAGGAAAACCCACCTCATCCATCACCATAGCGTTTTTTTTCTTTTTATTTTTCCATTGAGGTACCTGCTTATGGGACATTAAAGCCTTGATGTAAAAAGGGAAGGGGGGGAATAATGCCAATTTTTGAACTTTATTTGAATGAAATATGATTTGCTTTGTTTTTTCTGTGGTAGAAGTGATTAGTGAGCTGCTTGTGGGTGCCAGTGGTGGGGTTTGGAACTGGGGAGGGAAGGGAGGGAATGCAGCTTTGGTTTCACAGTGGCACTTCTGGAGCTGGGAGTTCCCTTTCCTTGTCGAGTGGGAAAAATTCAATAGGTGAATTGATGCTGCTACCAAATGTCATCAAAGTGGTAACAAATTCCTCAAACTTCCAAATTAACCCTTCTCCAGGGAGGGGAGATGTTGTGTCCCTGCCTCTGTAGAGGGCAGATTCCACCCAGGTAAGTGGCACAATTGCTGTCACAAGTCCATGACAAAAGGGGAAGGAATTCCCTTGGCTTGCCAAGGAGGGCTCCACTCCAGGGCAGGGAGAAGTGCCAGCCTTGTTAGTTATGACCTTGGCAATTGCAATTAATGTTCACAGATTTTAAACTTGGAAATTGGGTTTATGTTTCTGTTCTTTACGTTGTGCCTGGGAGAAACTCTTTAAATATATCCCAAATATAACTGCTTTCTTTCAACAGAAAATTCTGGATAAAATGGCAGAAGACTACAGGCAAAAGAAAGAAGCTTAAGAAGAAGGAAGGATGTAAGGAAAACGTGGCTTTGTTTTTAATGTTAATCTTTTTTAAAAGCAGTACAAGTAGTAGATGGAAATACTGTATTCTTTTTTGTTTTAGTGAGATACAGTAGGCATTATAGGTCTGTTCATGTGTTAAATGTTGTAGCAAAAAGCATATGCAGTTAAGTTAATGACAACAATTTGTTCTTAATGTGAGAATGGCAACAACTTTTCGTTTTGACACTTCAAGCTATTACAGAAAAAAACTTGCACCCTTGTGGAAGGCTCATCTTTGAGAAGAAAACTGCATTTAAATGAAACTTACTACTTTCAAGCTTCCGAAATTGTCTTTCAATTCCATTCTGAATAAAAAATGAAAAGTACCACTGTATTTTTATTTTATCTAGAACATTCCGTATTTTGGTCTGAGCCTAGCAGCTATTTAATTTTGAGTGTAAGGCTGTCATTGCATTTCACTTTGGAAGTCTTTAAATGTAAGTTGCCTTTTTAAATGTTGAATTGCAGTTTCCTTTAATGTCACTGCTGTTACCTATAGCAAATAGGAAAATTAGTGATTAGTCAGCTTTACAACTTTGTGATTTTTTTTCCTAAGCTCTTGCTAGACTTTCCTATTCAGCTATTCCGTGTATTTTTAGTGAGAAGTAAATGCCCATTCTCTGACCAGTATTATTTCCTCGAGCTCTTCTGCTTTTACTTGAATCTCGTCGCTGTCGTACATCTCTGGTATATCAAAAGCAGCATTGGAGTCCTGAAAGGGACAAAGGTATCTTTATATTCTTCACATGGAAGTTTTCATACCTGCATTTTAACACCTTTTTTTTGTTAAAACCTGGTTTTGTCAAGACTCTTTAGAACTGTGCTCTTAATGTACCTGCACATGTGAGATGTGAACAGGAATTTGCATGTGTAACCTGTGTTTATCTGTAGTTTTTGTTATTTACTGCTTATTTGTGACTTCAGGTTACTAAAGTGATTCCCAATAAACAAAGCTAGGCCACAGTGATTTGTTATAGATGTTTGGCATGTTAACCAGTGTGTCTGCTGAACTCTTTATCCTGTGTCATGTCACCACACCAAAACTCGAGCTCTCTTTTTAAAATGTGCATGTTTTTAACATCTGTGCTTCAGCAGCTTCCTGCATAACTTTTCTTTCTCTTCCCTAAACCCCCTCTTGAGTTTCCAAACAAATTAAAACATCACTTGTTAAAACTCTGGTAGGTATATTCTGCTGACACTTTTATTTCTGGAGTTTTGGGGTATTCTCATCAAAGCTGAAGTTGAAGCCACATTCCATTCATGTGGATGATGGGGCCAGTTCTTCCAGCTTGAGGCTCCACCAGTGAGGATTTGGGGCTTGGAAGGGGTTTGGGATATGCAGGAGGCTGAGTGTCGATGAAGTTACAGTGGATGTTAAGCAGACACACCCAGCAGCCACAGGACAGGGCCGTGTTTGTTAGTCAAGCCTCGACAACTTGTTTTTCCAGCCGTGACTTTGTATGGAACCCTCACCCAAGGGGGTGCAGCCCCTGACAGAGCTTGAGCCACCTCTGGCGAGGGCAGAGGGTTCTCAGGAGAGGGGAGAAGTGCAGAGGAGCAGCTCCTGTGCAGGGTTTGTTTAAATAGCACATCCAACTTAAAGTCTTACCGTGCACTGACTCATCCTTGTGCAGAGAGAAGCTACTGCTCTGTACACAACACTCACTAGTATGCAAAATGTTGTTTGGGTTTGTAGGAAATGGATTAAATATCAGGCAGTGATGGAATCTGAAAGCTTTCTCTAGCCCCTGTAAGAAATCCAGGCAGCCCTGCCTTTGGAACCAGAACTAAGTCACAAGGCTGGGCTGGGAGCCCCAGTGAGGGTTGGCATTTGTCACTCACTTGTGACCAGGCACCTCTTCTCTTTGAGGGTGGCAGATAATTTATTTCAAAAGTCTTAATCTTCCCCGAGCATTTTCAAGTTTCCTTACACTGTACATTTAACATGAATGTATCAAAATACAACATTTAATTTTGAAATAGCCTTTTGTTAGCTAACCTGTGCACATGTAAACATGTACATCATATTTAGTGTCCAAGCATTCCCAGGTGTAAGTGATTAGAAGTGTAAGGATGCTTTTAGACATCAGAAACTAAATTAAACCCACTGTTTCTGCCAAGTGTCTTCTGTTCCCATGCAGAGGTCAGAGAGAATACAGCCCTTAGGGTAATTTCTGAGAAAAACCTGAGCTCGAGGACAGGTTTTGGTGCCGTGGGCTGCTTATTTGGGAATTAAGTGCCTGCACTGTGAAGGGGGTGAGAAGTGCAGAGCACAAGGGTGAGTGTGAAATGTTGGTACCGATTTCATCTGGGACGGGTAACCTGGAGGCTGTTGTCCCATTGCTGTGGAGAGCGAGTGCAAAGAGAGGCCTCTGTTAGAGAAGAGAAAAGCACATCCTGCTGGAAATGGTTGTGGAAATAAGAGTAGCGAGAGCATAGTGTTGGGTTTTTAACGATGAGGCTTGCAGGGGTATTTTGCAGTGTGGTGGACTGGGTGCAAGTTGGTGACTAATAAAATGCGTATAAACGAACACACACTTGGGCCTTGGCTGTCGCAGCCGCTCTTGTGCCGCGCGTGTTGCCGTGGGCAGCGGGCCCGCGGGGGCTCCGTGGCCCCGCGCTGTCCCTCGGGCGGGTCGCGGGGCTCTAACGCCGTCCGTGTCCGCTGTCGGTGCCTCCGGCAGCGGCTCCACGGCAGCGGCTCCACGGCAGCGGCTCCACGGCAGCGGCTCCACGGCAGCGGCTCCACGGCAGCGGCTCCACGGCAG
>VZRX01005710.1:0-16617 GCA_013398075.1 Notiomystis cincta | reverse complement strand
GGCCGGGGGCAGCGGGCGGCCCGGCCCGGCCTTACCGACAGCAGCGGCGCCCGGGCCCGGCGGCGGCCCCGCCGGTACCGAAACACGGCCCGGCAGCGGGACCCGCCACCCGCCCAGGGGCCCCGTCAAACCCCCCTTGGCCCCGCGCGAAGGAGGCGGCTCCGTTCGGTAACCTCCAGCGCAGCTCTTGGAAGCGTTTGTATCAGATAGCGCTGGCGTCCCGCGTGAATTTGATTAAGAAATCTGTTTACTAGGCGAGTATAATTATTAGACGGTTATAATCAGCTCCGTTGATAAGAGCCGTGTGCTAATCTCGAGAGATAAGGAGGAGCTGGGCCAGTGCTGCCGACTCGTAGGAGGAATCGCCGGCTGAGAAATAAGTCAGCGGCTCCTGCAGAAGCTGCTGTGAAACATCTCTCCTTAATCTTCAGCTCCCACTAAAACCATCGCGTGTTGGGTTTGGGTGCTTAAAGCAAATACCATAATTTTTAAACTTAATTGTTCACCTCTTTATTTTCTGTCACGGATAAGGACCTGGGGTTGCTGCATGGAATTAGGCCTGACCTCACCTCCGGAGAAGGCAGTGGATAATCTTCATTCGTGACTGGGTTTTAAATGCAGACTCTTCAGTCACAAAGCTCTGAATTTTAATGCTGGTCGGTCAAGGGCTCTTCATGGCTGTAACTGCAGCAAAATTCAGGGAAACGGGTGAATTAATGGGCCTCAGTGATGTTCTGGAGCAGCAAACTCCACACTGCATACAGAAAACAGCTCAGGGTTGACTGAAAGCCTGTCGTTACAGGATTTTTAATTTCTGACTTCATTCCTAAGATAAAAATCCTTTTTTTTTTTTTTTACTGTCTTTCCTTATGTGTGCTTGCTCCATCACCCCCTCTCCACACTAAAATCCCAGAGGAACTTGGGTCAGAACCTCACAGTGTGTCACCATGGCAGAATTCTCCCTGTTTTCTCTTCATTAGCACTGCCAATGTTATATTTCCTCTTCTAGTGTGAGGAGCTTTGAGCTCCTCTGCTTCCCACCTACTCCCAGATGGAAAATGGGTTATTTTTATTCCCAGCAGCAGTGTAGCCTGGCACTGGGGCTTGTTTCCTGCAGCAGCCTGCTTAGACTGGGACTTTTTGCAAGGCTGAGGTGGCATTTGGCTCTCCCCCTCAGAATTCCCTGACTGAAAAGGTTGTATCCAGTACTGATCTCATCCCCACACGTGAGCACAAAAACCCAGTCTGTGCCTTGAAGTGGAGAAATGCGAAGGTTTATTTGTTCTGGAAGGTTTATTTGTTCTCTTGGAAGCTGCAGAAAATGAAATTAGGAGTGCTGCGAGTGAGGGACCGGCCTGGGCTTTCCTCCCTGTTCCTGCAGGATAAGTGAGTGTTGGAATGTTTTCCTGTGGGAGAAGCATGAATGGACTGAGGGCTTCAGCAGATAAACTTCAGATATTCAGGCTGAGCCTGGCTCCTTCTTGAAGATCATCCCCATCATCTTTGGGCAGTGGTGGACAAAGCTGGTTTGGTCCAAGGTGGGGCTGGGCTTCTCTTCCTCCTAAAGCTGGAGCTTCTGTCCAGTGGGAACGCTTCAGAAATGGGAAAACCGGCCCATGATTCAACAAATTACCCTTCCAAGCTTTTACACAAACAAGTAGGGTTGGTTGGTTTGGGTTGGGTTGGGTTTTTTTTAATTATTTTTACCTTTCTGGACTTGTCTGGGTACAGCCAGCTTTGTGCAGAAGCTGCCTGAGCTCCTCGCTGCTGAGGCAGTTACCTGCAGGAAAATAATAATAAAGACTAGCTCCACAAAAGAGAGGATAAAAATACATGCTAGTAAAAAGGGAAAAAAAAAAAGAAATTAGGCTTTATTTCTTGTACTACATCCCATGTGTTGGCTTGGGAAAAGCTGAAGTGGCTTAAAGCAATTTCAAGCTTGAATTGGGGTGTTAAATGCAACGGCCTTTCCTGTTTTATGTAAATGCTGCCAGTAATCCTTAGCAAGTTTGTTTTGAAAGAACATCAAAAAGAACCTGGTTTCCCTTTGTGCAATTCACAGTGGAATACACGGGATCTGCTCCCGTTCCTGGCACTTCCCAGGGACTTCCGTGCTGGGGTTTGCCTTTAATTTAAAAACCTGGAACACAGCAAGCCAGGCAGGTTCGTTCTTCTTTGTGCTTTTAATTGGTCACTTGGATGTGGCAGGTTTTTAGCTGGTATTACCAAGAGTTTTGAACCAAAACTTGCATTAATTCCCTAGATAAGAGGACCAACAGGAATGCAAAGAGAAGATGTGAGGTGCTGGGTGATAAGCCCTTGTGCTCTGCTAACAAAAAGGCTGTGTTTTGATACCCTCCTCTCTGAAGAAGTCACTCTTTGATATGCAGACAACGAGCTAAAGTGTTGTTTTGATAGTAAAATAAAAATATTTTCACTCGCTGCTGCAACTTTCATTGTGAATTTTAACTTGAGAAAAACATTGAAATTTTACTTGAATCATGGATTTTTTGGTCAGGTTTTTTTAGTGTGGGTTTTTTTTTTTGTTTTTTTTTTTTGTTTTGAAGACATTACCTCACTTTGCACATGGTTTAAAGAAAATTGATCCTACCAGTATTAGTATTCAAGAAATACTGAGCTTTTCCAGTGTTGATCTGTGTACTTGAGCGTGGTACAGGAAGGGCAGCAGTGTTGTCTCACCTCAGAACACACAGATTTCCAGGTGGCCCTGTGCAGGGTCAGTTCCTCGTGGCTTCTGCTCCCTGCAAGGTTTCCCAGCAGGAAAGGGCTGTGAAACCTGGCTCGTGCCATCACACACAGCGCTTAAAAGTACTTTGGAAAACAAATTCTCCTTTTGAATGTTGCCTTAAATATTTTCCTACTGGCAAGTACGTGTGCTTCCTGTTTTTTCCTGTCACTTTTCATTGGCCATGGTGCTTGGCTTTGGCGAGGTTCGGTTTGGGAAATTAATTTGTCCCTGGAATCTGTTCCTCATTGTGATCTCAGAGCTCTGCTGCAGTCAAGACGAGGCTGCCTGGAGCCTCCAAACGCAGGTGCTGCCTCCCTTCCCTTGGGCTGGGCTGGTGCAGAGGCAGGGAATGAGGAATCTGCAGGTGTTTGAGTGCTGCCCTCAGTTGCAGGTTTGGGATCGGAGTGGCAGCCATGAAGGACCCGAGTCGCAGCAGTACCAGCCCCAGCATCATCAGCGAGGATGTGATCATCAACGGGCACTCCCACGAGGATGACAACCCCTTTGCCGAGTACATGTGGATGGAGAACGAAGAGGAATTTAACAGGCAGGCAAGTCATTCCCTGCTTTCAGTGGCCTGTCTGTCCTCTGTCACTTCCCAGCTGAAGGGACAGAGCTGGGGTCCGACACCGATAATCCTTTGGAGAGGAGATTTTAGATCGGCTCTCTGGGGTGATCTGTGGGAACAGACAGGTCTCCCTTTCTCTGGTACTAAATGCTGATCTTCTGTAGTCCTGGTGGAAAATCCAGGAAGTGCATCCACTAATTCCCTACTCCTGCAGGAGGGAGGGGAGAAAAGAGTTGACAGATGTACGTGGCCCTTGGGAAGGGCTGGCCCGGGAGGCGTTCGTGTGCGGACATGCCGAGTGTCCCAGTGCTGAGCTGGGGAATTCCAGGTGCACACCTGCCTTGGGAACAGCACTGCTGCTCCACAGGGTGTTGGGTGACAGAGGTGCCAGGTAACAGGTGCCAGGTGACAGGCCTGCTCATTTTAATACCTGAGTTTTACAGCTCCCTTCTCCATCAGGTGGGAAGGAAGCCTTACCTTCCTCGGTCGCCTTGCATCTGTCACCCTTTCCTCTCCTGCTCCTGTGAGGGAACAGCCCACCTCTTTCCACACCCCTTTCTCATTCCCAGCTTGCTCTGTGCTCTCCATAGCTGCTGCCTGTGCTTCAGCAGCTGTGGCTGTGCTGAGTGCTGAGCCGCCAGCATGGGATCCACAGAGTGCCAGCAGCACTGAGCTCCTTCAGAGTCTGGTTTGCTCACAAAACCTCCCTTCTCTCGTGCACTGTTTCCTGTTGGGTGGCTTATTCCCCCTGGGAGCTGTACCACAGTTGGCATACGGGGGTGTAGTTCTCTTGGAGGGAGCTGAGAGTTGTGCCATGATTGTTCAGGCACAGATTCCATTGTCAGAGCAGAGGAAAGGTGGGAGTGTGAGGGGAGCAGGGTCATGCTCACACAAACACCTGAGGCAGCCTGGTCACCTGCTGCTGCAGACACAGCCCTCAGAGCTGGAAAATACAAACAGGCAGTCCTAGTTTCCAGCTGTTTGGGGAATTAAATGTTATTTAGTACTCCTAGAGCTGCCATGGAGGCACCTGTAGGGGTACAAGCCTGTAACCAAGCCCCTGGAGCTGGGCAAGCCCTGTGTAACAGGAGCCTGTGGCTGTGTGCCCATGGCAGGGGGGAGGCAGTGCCTGGTGGAGGTGCCATGCAGGCTGGAGTGCTGCTCTGGGGAATCACTGAGTCAGCGTTGCGTGCTTCTGGAGTGCCTGGGCGGTGGCTCAGAGCACGTGGGGATGAGTCCCTGTTCCCCAGGGTGCCAGGTGAGCTCGTGGGTGTGTTTGCCCCAAGGGCAAGGACCAGATCTCACAGATCTCACTCCTGATAGCTGATGTTCCTGTTTTTGATTTGATGTTTTGGTAACTGAATTTCCACTCCAGGATCGAGGAGGTGTTTGGTTTCAGAGTGAAGGATAGATGGGAAAACTTGTTCGAGCTTCCACTGAGAGAACTTCTAAATCTGTCCTGAAACATTTTCCATTCCCTTGTGTCTGGGCAAGTCATTCACAGCAGCTTCTGTTTCCCTGCTTTCCTCTCTTAAACACTCCAGTGCAGAACATGGAAAATTTGTAGGATGAACTCCCTCCAAAGCTTGTTTACTGAACAACCAAGGAAAACGGCTTTAATCTCTGCACTACATGTCAGTTCTGCACGGCTTGGTTTGTCCTGCTCCCAGGGCAGCAGGGCTGCATTCCTGACAGCTGCTGGGATCAGGTGGGGTTCCCAAGGAGAGCACAGTGGGTGAGCACACACCAACAGCTGAGGAGAGGCTGCTCGTTCCAGGTGACAGGCAGTGGTTATTTTTCCCCCAGGAGTCCCGTGGACACTTTCCTGGGGAGTGTTTCCTGGCTGTGTGTGTTGGCACAGCTCCCTTCCTCATGCTTGCAGTGAGCTCAGTCCAGACTAGTTGGTACAGCTGAAATTTTTGCTTGGGACCAACATTTTTCTTCTCCTTTAGATCATAACAAGCTGCAGACGAAACAGCTTGGGCTGGGGGGTTTCTCCTTTCAGCTGCAGTCCCTGTCCCTGGGACAAAGCACTGATGTCCTTCCTGCTGCATGGACGTGGTGCTTGCCCGGGGTCCTGCTGGATAGCTGGGTGCACACACCTAGGAATAAAAACCCCCATGAGCTCATAATAGATTTGTTGCTGAAGCAGTTTCTTTTCATTGCACAGATCGAAGAGGAGTTGTGGGAAGAAGAATTTATTGAGCGCTGTTTCCAGGAGATGCTGGAAGAGGAGGAGGAGCATGAGTGGTTTATTCCAGCCCGTGATCTCCCACAAACAATGGATCAAATCCAGGACCAGTTCAATGACCTTGTTATCAGTGACAGCTCATCGCTGGAGGATCTGGTGGTACGTTCAGCTTCTCATCCTGTGTCCTCAGCTTGAGTCTTCATCCAAGACTGGGGCTTATTGCTGCAATGGCAAGGGAAGGTCCTTCTCTGCAGGGTGGGTGGGAAGGATGTGTCCTCATGGGATCTGACCTATTTGGTGGTTTTCTTCATATCCACATGGAGCCTTTCCCAGCCCATGGAGCAAGTTCAGGAGTGGGTGGGATGTTATGAAAGAAGGGCACTGAGTGCAGCTGGGGCTCCGAAAGGGTCACTGGGCATCTGCCAGCACTGACATGTTGGGCTGGTCTGAGCCCTGTCCCAGGGTCTGGTCAGGATTGGCAGAACCACAGCAGATCCCTGTAGCAATTCTAGAGAAAGGGAAAGCAGCCAAACTCTGATATTTTTTGCCTCTTTTTGCCCTCTGACTGTCCAGAGCTGAACTCAAAGGAAAGGGCAGCGTGTGCTTATTTTCCCTCACATAATCTAAAGTTCCTCATGCAGAGCACAGACCCCACACCATCCTGTCACAAAACTGCTCTGAGATTCAGATGCAGACCCTGACTTTTCCAAGCAACTGAAGCAGTTGCAGGCAGAAGTTTCAGACTCAATGAGGATGAGAAAAGCCTAATCCTCCATTTCTTTGTGATAAAGAGCTCCTTTTGAAGGTGCTGGTGCCCACCTCTAGCTGCAGGACATGGAGCCAAGAGGCAGGACAGGGGAGTCACAGACAGAGACGTGTAAAAAATCAATACAGTGCTCATACACATGAAATTCCCAGAAGTAGCTGAAGTTCCTGGAACAAGTCACCTCTTGCTTAAATAAGCAAAATTTAAAAACCTCATGGCACGTTTTAACAGCTCAATTTGAGAAAAGGCTATTTCAGCATGAGGGGAAGCTGCTGTGTTTGGTGCATGCCTGTGGTTTGCTGCTTATTCCCTGAGCCCTCATCCAACTGAAACTTCAGGTGGAGCTAAGGTTGGATAACTCAGGGAGTAGCACAGAGGAATGGGCTTTTCTAGGGATTATAGACTGCTGATGAATATAAGAAACCTATTGTATACCTGATTGTTACTCTAAATCCATAAACCTTTGCCTCTGATTGTCTTCAGCTTGAAAATGGAAGCTGAAAATAATGATTCACCTCGATTTCTGTTCTTCCCTTCCTCAGGTCAAGAGTAATCTGAATCCAAACGCAAAGGAGTTTGTTCCTGGGGTGAAGTACTTAAACATTTGAGTAGACTGGGCCCTGTTTTGGTGGATGTAGCACAATTTCCACACTGTGAAGCCAGTATTAGAAGATTTAATTGTAAAAGCTCTCTCTTCTTGTCACTGTGTTACACTTATGCATTGCCAAAGTTTTGTTAGTCTTGCATGCTTAATAAAAGTGCTGAGACTGTTATTAAGTAAATCTGTCAAAAGTTTAATGGAAACATAATTGGGCCCTGGCTCTGTGCGAAGGAGGCAGTGAGGTAAGAAGCACCAGTCAAGTTGAGACAAAGTACCACGTTAATAAAACCTTCTGCAGACTCTGACTTTTTAAACAGGACTTGGAATTTGCGGTGAATGATCTGTTTTTAACTAAAGATGTGTTAACTGGTGCTAGCTTGCACCTGATAATGCCTTAACTTCCAAGTGAAAGTGAGGAGATCTGATTGTTATGCAAATTAGCTAACTTTCCTTTGAGGTATCAGTGTTGTTACTAATGTTAATTTCCCCCCTTACAAAACATCATGATCCTGGGAAGCAGCGTGAGCTTAACCCAAATCTTACAGACCTGTACAGAGTCGTAGATCTCAGCTACTGAACTAACATCCAAGCGATTGGGAGGAAGCAGTTCCCTGTCCTTTGCAGTGTGTGATCATGTTAGAAACCTTCCCCTTGCCCGAGCTGTTCAAGGAGGTGTGAGATCCATCCCAGTTCCCTCCAGGAACAGGCGCCCTACATAGCACTGCCTATGTAACCCTTAGCATCCGACTTCCCACAGCTGGATTTAACCAGGCAAACCCCAGCATTAGTGATTTGAGTGGTGCTTTTCCCTTGCTTTGTTTAATCATCACTACACAATAGTCTACAGCACAACGACTTTTTGTTCTTTTGGTTTTTGGTTGGTTTTTTGGTTTTGTTTTTTGTTTTCTTTTTTTTTCTTTTAATAAAGCTAGAACAGTTTTGGCTTCTTAAACTTCATATTTGGGTAGGTTAAGCTGCCATACGTGTTCAGTGTGAATAGTGTTTAAGTTGAAAATATTGTAAAAAAATTATATTTTTTCAAAAATATTTAAAAAAATAAATAATAGTAGAACTGATGTGGTGGCTGTCTCATAACTGGGCATCTGGCACGGGAACTCGCTTGGCAGTGTGTGGAGGACAGGGCTGCACTGTGGAACCCGCTGGCCCTGCATCCTGGCTGAAGCTGGACTCTTCATGGAATCACAGACGGCTTTGGCTTGGAAGAGATTTCACAGATCCCGCTCCACGGGCAGGGACATTGCTCCAAGCCTTGGCCATCCTGGCCTCGGGCACTTGCAGGAACAGGAATTCATTCCTCTCTTCCCCCTCCATGCTCTCCCTTTTCCCTGTGGCTGTTCCCAGCCTGGCGCTGCTGGCAGCCCTGGGAGCAGCTGCTGCCTGGAGCTTGGCACGGGAGCCCCAGAGCCTCTCCGGCCCCGTCCGCTCCTGCTGCATGGAATATCCTGAGCCGGAGCCACAAGGATCAAGCCCAGCCCCTGGCCCTGCTCGGGACAGCCCGGCCTCGCTGTTACTGTCTCCTTTTAATTAAGCTCGGATTAAACCGGAGGGGAACAGCTGGAGCTGCGGCTCCGCACGACGGGCAGGGCGAGGCGGGGCCTCCCCGCAGGTGTTGCCCTGCAGCGGACCCAGCGCTGTGCGCCAGGAGCAAGAGCCTCTCCCTGCCCCGCTGCACCAGCCCCTTTCGCTGTTCTCTCCAAAATGATAATGCCGCTACCCCAGCTCCCTGCTGGGCACTTCTTCCCCTCCCTGGCGGCGCTACTGCCGCGTTTCCACTGACGCGGGGAGACTTTAGACTTGAGCACCTGGAAAAAATCGTCAGCAGATAACACACAGCTGATTTTTTATCTGCAATGGAGTTCCATCAGCGAGTCCTGCGTGGCTGCAGTTTGCCCATGAGCTTCGGCCTGGCCACCGTCACCTCGGGGTGGTGTCAAGTGAGTGCAGCAGCCAGGAGCCAGCGAGCGGAGCAGCCGGCCCGGCCAGGGCTGCGCTGCTGGCGCTGGCTTTGTCCCTCCCCTGTATCCCGTGGCACCGGGACGCTTCCCGGGGAGGAGCCGCCGCTGTCCACGGCAGCCCCTGCCCCGCTGTGTCCGGAGCACAGGTGGTGGCAGCCGGTGCTGAGCAGCACTGGCACAGTGCCCGGCTCCCTCTGAGTCCTGCTGCAGCCCCAGCGAGGGAGGACAGGGAAGTGCGGGGGGACCCAGCTGGCCAGAGAGGTGTCACTCGCTGTAACGCCGTGCTCGGCACCGGGACAGCAGCAGAAGAGAGCGCTCAGAGCCTGGCTGGTGCTCGTGGGAGGTAGGGAGTGGTTTGTATTTGCATCCCTTGGGGTTTATTTTTAGTTGGGATTTTTTTTTTTTTCCATCGTCTTCACTTTTAACAGATTTTCTCACTTCTCTCCCTGCTCAGGCTGGGGAGCGAGTGTGTGGCGGTGCCACCACGGGCTGTGACGAGGTGGTGCAATGTTGCCTCAGCTCACCTTTGTGCCAAATCCGTGCCCAGCACTGGCCTGACCCCGCTGCAGTGGGGGTCAGCCACCTCTGTGCCAGCGGCGGAGAGCACGGCCGGGACAGAGCCCGCGCTCCGCAGCTCCCGGGGCTGGGTGGCTTTGCCGAGGGCTTCTGCTGAGCTGCCTCTCCCACAGCGCGGGGCTCAGGCAGAGCCCACCTGGAAGAAATCCAGCGCGTCCCCGTGTCTGGCAGCCCAGGAGGGAGTACGGTTAAAAGTGCTGACACCTTTGCAGTGCACAAAGGGCGAGGGAACCGTGCAGGAGGCGGCAGAGACACCGACAGGGCGCGTGCGCTCGAATATTTTACCATTTTTAATGCATAGTCTTAAATTAGGCATCCTAACGCTGGTCTGGACACTGCCCCACGCAGAGCCCGTGCCAGCCGCTGGGTCACCCTGCCGGAGCCGAGGGCACAGCGTGAAAACCCGTGGCCCCCGGTGGGGGAGTTGGTGGCCCCGGGGCCCTGGCTGGCTCTGATGTGGCTGACGGGCTTCAGCAAGAGCTGGACGAGTCTCAGCCAGCTAAAGCTTCAGGTGGAGCACGGCACGGGGTGGCGGTCCCCAGGCTGTACCCTGGAGCTCGGGATGTCCCCCAAGAGCAGCGTTGTGTTTCCCTAGCCCTGCGTTCGAGCCGAGCACCAAAAGCCTTGGCTTTGGCCTTGGTGGGTGCTACCGAGCCCCGACAGCCCCGCTGGGCTCGGCTCCTCCGGCGCTGGGGCGGGACCTCCCGGGACCCTCCCCTCCCTCAGACCTTGGTGCACACCGAGCCCCCCTCTGTGCCGTCCGGCCCCTGTGCGGCCGCCGTGCCGCTGCCCCTCGGCCGGGCCCTGAAGCCGGTGAACACTGGGCAGATGGGCACGTTCCTCAGCCAGCGGCTCCTCCGCACCGCGCCCATCCCGAAGGGGAAGTCGTAGCTCCTCAGGCTGGCGCTGCTCGTGCTGTCCGAGTGCGCTCCAGCTTTCCACTGCACCAGCCCTCGCTCCTCCTGCGTCCCTGCGGGGATGTCCGGTGTCACCCCCTGGCACCGCCATCCCCTCCGGCAGCCCTAAAGCAACGGGAATCTGCCCCAGCCCTCCCTGCTTCCCCCTCCCCGGCCCCTGTGCTGCACTTACCCGGGATGGTGTTGTCCAGGACGAAGGCAATGGTACCCCCGACGAACATCTCCGTCGTCAGCAGCACCGTCAGGATCTGGTCCAGCTCGGCAACACCTGCGAGAGCACGGGACGAAGCCAGAGGTGGTGTGAGGAGCTGGATTTCCCCGCTGCTCCCCCGGGGTGGGCGAGCGCCGAGAGACCTGCCCTCCTCTCCCCCCAGACTCCCAAAATCGAGGCTTTTCGTGGCGGGCAGTACCTGTGTTAATGGTCCCGGGGTGGGAATCCAGGTAGTTCGGCAGCGTCAGCCCGAAGAACATGGCAAAGCCCAGCACGAAGAGGTTCCGGGAGGAGTTCATGTCGACGAACTGCAGGTTGGAGAGGCCGACGGCCGTGATCATTCCTGCCGGCAGAGACGCGGCGATGCAGGCGGCGGTGCCCGCGCTGGCGCCGGCGGGGGCCGGGCATGGGGGGCTGCCCCAGCCGCGGTGAGGGTGCGAGGAGCCCCCGTTCCTCCCCAAACCCGCCCTGCACCTTTGGGTTCACCAGCCCCCGAAGCTGCGGGGATGTGGCCCAGGCCTGCCGAGAGCAGCGCTCCGGGTTTGGGGGGCGCAGTTACCGAATAAGGTGCAGAACATCCCGCCGAGGACGGGGTCGGGCAGGGAGGCGAAGAGCGCCGTGAATTTGCCGACGGTCCCCAGCAGGAGCATGATCCCGGCGCCGTACTGGACAACCCTCCTGCTCCCCACCTGCCCAGAGACACCGGCAGCAGGTGACGGTGACGGTGCCGGTGCCCCCCTGCCGAGCCGGGACCCCTCCCCGGCCCCGGTACCTTGGTGATGCCCAGGACGCCGATGTTGGGGCTGGAGGACGTGGAGCCGTTGCCGGTTCCCAGCAGCCCCGCGATGATGCAGGAGATGCCCTCGGTGAAAATGCCCCTGGAGAACAACACGGTCGGGCTGGTCCCCACCCCGCTCTCCTGCAGCATCCCTGACCGCTCTCCAGGGACGCCACGGTGCGAGTGGGGCACGGTGGAGGGGGGAACAGCTGGCTGTACCTGTTAATGGCGTGCACAGGGGGCGGGGGCGCGCCTGCCAGCCGGGCACAGGAGTAGTAGTCCCCGATGGACTCGATGATGCCCGCCAGCGTGGCACTGAACATGCCCAGCACGGCCGCTGAGGTCACCGTGGGCAGCCCCCACTGGCCTGCCCGGGGACAGAGCAGGTCAGGGCTGGGGACACCTCAGGACCCCCCACCCGCTGCTCACCGATGCCACTTTGGCCACCCCCGGGTGCTCCCCAGCCCCAGTGATGCGGCACCAGGTCCCCACACCCCCCGGGGCAAAGGGGTATCGGGGGGCCCGGGGGGCCGCGGGGCTGCCGGGCACTCACAGGGATAGGGGACACGGAACCAAGGTGCCACGGACAGGATCTCCCCGCGGGCGTCCGTCCTGGCCTTGTATCCGTACTCCTCGGGCTGGCTGGGGAAGACTCCGGTGCGGGTCAGCACGTAGCAGATCAGCCACACCAGCATGATGGCCAGGATGATCTGCGGGGCACACACCGGGTCCCTCCCGCATCGCTCCCGAGCCCACGTGTGGATAAAGGGGGGGATTTGGGGCCGCCCCACGATGCTCTCGGCCAGTCCCTACCGGGAACATCTTGAAGATCTGGACGCGGAGCAGGACAAAGCCGTGGCCGCGCCGGTAGCCGGGCAGGCAGATGGCGACCTGCCGCAGGTACTGGGCAAACAGGACAATCAGGAAGATGGTCCTGGGGGGAGAGAGAGACGGGATCTCTCGTGCTCTCGACATCCTCCTGGCACCATGCCGAGCAACCCTGCCCCCCTGGCCCCTGTGTCCCCACGCCATACAGCACAGAGATGCCCCAGTGGGAGCCAGCTCGGTCACCAGCCGCCTGGAAGACGGAGAGTCCGATGAGGGACACGGTGGGGGTGACGGTCAGAGGCCCGATGTAGCTGAGCAGAGCCCCGGGGAGCCCCAGCAGCCCGATGACCACTTCCACCAGGCTGGACACTATGATGGCCCCCTGGATCTGCAGGGCATGGAGAGGTACAGGAGAGGGCGTCAGCAGCCTGCCAGGGAGTCTGAGTCCCGCGGGGGCGGTGGCAGGATGTACCTCTCGCATGCGGGGCTGCCAGATGTGGGACGTGTTGAGCGGCAGCGACCAGTTGCCGTAGATCTGCTCTGGGGATGAAGGGCGGTGAGGTGGTCCCGGGGGGCAGGGGGCAGCCGGACCCCCCCTGCACCCCCCTGCCCTCACCTTCAGGTGGGCATCGCCACTTCTCCAGGGCCAGGATGGACTTGGCGGGCACAAGGAAGGCCAGCGCGCTCGCCTGGAAGAGGGGCAGCCTGCGGGGACGAGAGGGATGCCTGCGCCCGGGCCCGGGGCTGGGCAGGGGGTCCCGCCGGGGCCGCGGCTCTACCTGATGCCCAGGATGGTCTGGATGAGGGTGGTGATGCCCACGCAGGTGAAGATGGTGCCGATGAGGTAACTGACGGTGAGCTGGTCCTTGCCCACGCACAGGCTCTCGGCCAGCAGGAAGGGGACGGCGATGGTGCCGCTGAAGCAGGTCAGGTAGTGCTGGGGGCGAGGGGGAGCTCAGCGGGGCTGCGGGGTGCCCCACACCGCGGGGAGAAGGGATTTGGGGTCTGCCACTTTCCAGGCTGTACCTGGAAGCCGAGCAGGATGCAGAGGTACCAGGGGGGCACGTCCTCGATCTTGTAGAGCATGTCCACCTCCGGCCGGGGGGGCCTGGTGCCCGCACCGGGGTCCTGCTGTGCGGGGGCACGGCTCAGCCCGTCTCACCCTGGGGCTGCGTTCTGGGGACCCCACCCAGCCCCATGGGAGCCCCTGTGCCCTCAGGGATGGGAGGGGTCCCTGCTGGCCGGTCTCGATCCGCAGGTGTGTTACAGATGGGTTTGAGGTGTGGTGCTGCCCGAGGGATGTCCCGGTACTCACCCTGCCCGCCGCAGGCAGCTCCTTCTCAGGGGTCTGCGGGGAGCCAGCGGGGGGCAGAGCCAAGTTCCCATTCTGGCAGCGAGGACGAGGTGGGAGCTGGGTCAGCTCGGACCCACGGGAAAGGGGCCGGGCTCTGCCCTGGGCGACGCGGGTGACACCGAGCCGCGGCTCAGCGTGTGTGTCCCGTCAGTCCCACCCGCTGCCCGTTCTGACCCCCAAGAGGGGTCTGGGCTCCCAAACCCGCTGGTCCCTAGGTGGCAGCTTGTTCCTGGAAAGCGCGGAGAGCTTTCCCTCCTGCAGGTGCTGGGAAATGTGGCACAGCCGGTCCCAGCCGCAGCATTCCAGCATGTCCCCTTGGTCCCGAGATCGACCGCAGTCCCCAGGCTCAGCCTGGCCTTTGCCAGCCCCAGCAGGGCATCCCGACCCTAAGCTGGCCATCGCTGGGGTCAGTGTCCCTGGCCACCACCTCCCTTCCCACCGCCCTGGGATGACACCGAGGAAGGGACGGGGATGGGGACAGGGACGGCGCCTGCATTCACCTGGGGCTGAGCCAGGTCTCCTGAACGGGTCCCCATCCTCCGGCGACGCGTCCCCGGCGGCGATGTCCCTGCTCGGGGGGGTTTTATGGCCGTGGGAAGGACTTTAGTCACCGGCCGGGCGGTGGCGGCGGCAGGAGCGGCGGGCGGGAGGGCGGCCATTGGCTGGGGGTTGTGAAACCAGCGAGCGCAGCCCCGGGACGGATCAGCCATTAACTCCTTTAATTGGGGCTGCCCCCGCCCGGAGCAGCGCCGTGGTGAAACATTAGAGCCCGCGGGTTACAGAGTAATTCCCAGCTCGCCCGCACGGAGCCCGCGCTGCTGCCGGCGCGGCCGGGGCCGAGCGTCGAGCGACAGCGGCGACATCGGTGACAGGCGACACCGGGAAGGCGCCCACCTGCCGGCACGTGTCGGCTCGGCTGGGGACGAAGTCGGCTCCGAAGGTCGCCGGGGCATTAAGCATTAACCGCGCCGTGCTACAGCTCGTTCTGCAGCGCCTTGGGGGGGTCCGGGCGGTCCTTGCGGCCGGCACAGGGTCCCTTGTCCCCGTGGCACAGCAGCTGCCGCAGCGCGGTCGGGCCCCGCCGGTGCGCCTCGTAGATCTGCGCCTCGCCCTGCTCGCCCACGTAGCCGTGGCACAGCTTGGAGAGCCTGCGAGGAGCCGCCGTGGTCACCTGGCGGCGAGGGGACGGTGCCCGGACCCCCTGCACCGCCGAACCCCGGCTTACCTGCTCGGCCACGGGCCCCCCGTCACCATCACGCTCAGGAGCTGCTGCCTGGGCAGCCCCGGCCCCGACAGCCGCTTCTCCCCGTCCAGCTCCAGCACCCCGTAACTGCGGGGAGAGGGGGAGGTGGAGGGAAAATGGGACACCCCTATCCCTGGGGACAGCCCCGGGGGCACTCTGATCCCTGGGGCACCGCCGTCCTTCGGGACATTCTCACCTCTGGGGACACTCCCATCCCAGGGACACGCGGCTCACCTCTCCCACTCCTGTGAGCAGGTCCTCTCCAGCACCTCTATGTAGTCCGACTCCTTCAGCACCTTCTTGCTCACCTTCCTCTCTGCCTTGCTCAGCTGCTCCTCAATCTGGGGTGAAAAAAGGCAGAACCCGGGCAGTGAGGGTGGCAGTCTGTCCATGCCCCTGCTGCCGAGCGGGGCTGGGGTCTGCACCCCCTTCCGTGTGGCCCCGGCAGCCAAGCACATCTGCATAGCTTAGAGGGCCCATGAGGAGCCCCGAAGGGCTTTTTTAAGGTGCCGATGGGGAATATCCATCCGTGGGGTGCTCCAGGGGAGCCGGCAGCATCTCCCCAGGCTGAAGCCTCCCCACAAGGATTCCCACTCCCGCCTTTGGGGTGCCGTGTCCCCCGTCCCCACCTGGGAGGCGATGGCGTGGCAGGCATCGCAGCGCAGGGATCCGGGCATGTGGGGCGAGAGCCGCTCCTCGGGGCTGAGCCGGGGCGCAGAGGCGGACTGGGACAGGGGGCCGGGGGGGTCCCCGCACACGCCCTCGGCCCCTGCCCCCCCCAGCAGGCCCAGCACCAGCCAGGCTGCCAGCGCCGGCCTCATCCTGCAGAAAGTGCGGGCCGGAGGCGTGGAGCGGTGATAAACCCCGGGGCGGGCTGTAACCCCCCCGGGGCGGGCTGTAACCCCCCCGGGGCTGGCGAGCGGCGCTGAGGCGCGGCCAGCACACACCTGCATCCGGCTGGGGCGGCCCGTCCATCCCAGGTGTCACGGCAGGAAGCGGGGATGTGCGTGGGGTGTCCCCGACCGAGTGCCTCCTCTCGATGAAGTTTTTGCTGTAACTCAGTCCTGTAATGCCTGATCCCTTCTGCTCAACCTAAATCCTTCCTAGGGTGGTGTGGACTCACAGGGGCTGGGGTGGGGTGGGGGTATGGGGCTCAGGACTGGGGCTCAGGGCTGGGATTTCAGGTTAAGAACTGGGGTTTGGGGTTTAGGGCTCACTGCAGGGTCCCCTCCTGCTCCCAGGGACTGGGATTTGTCTGGTGGACACTCCAAGACACACACATGGACCGCTGGTTCCATGTGCCTCAGAGCCTCGCCTGCCTTTACAGACCACACAAGCACAGGATGAATAAGCAGATTTCAAGCTGTTTCAGCATTTTTATTATTCTTTTGGGGTGTCTGTGCTGCGGCCATGGCTAGGGGTGGCCAGGCCATCACCCCCATGTGCAAACCAGCCGGAGTCATCCTTGGGATGGGACTGGCAGGACAGGGGGAAGCAGGGCCTGTGTGGTCCCTTTGCTGGCCAGGGCCCACACCTCCACGTCCCATCAGGCGCTCACACTGGAAAATACCCTTTTTGTCCCCGTTTCCATGAGAAGCCAGTGAGGTCCAGCCAGTGCCCGCTATCCCTCGGCGCTTTTCCAGCTCAGCCGTGGGCAGGGGGGCTCTCCCGTGCCAGAGGTGGTGCCGACTTTGGGCTAAAGCCCGGCCCTGGGAAGGAGCATCCGCGCGGGTCCCTCTCGTGTCACATCCGGAGCAGTGACCCCTTCTCGGGCGCGGCAGGGCTGGCGCGGCCCGGGGGCTGCTCGGGGCCGGGGCTGGCCCGCATCCCCGTGGGGATGTAGTACAGGCTCTCCAGGT
>VZRX01005709.1:0-23329 GCA_013398075.1 Notiomystis cincta | reverse complement strand
GAGGAGAGGAGAGGAGAGGGAAGAAGAAACAGTTTGAAAAAAATTGCAGTCATCCTCTTACTTTACCTTTGTTAAGCACAGGACAGACCACAGCATGTGGTCCAAGAATTGTTTAAAAATATAATTAATGATTTGGATGGCACCTGTTTTGAAAAGCAAGCCCTGTCTCTTCTCCAGCCTTTCTGCTGGGCTGCCATAAAGCTCACAGGGGTACTCCAAGGAGGGTACCTACTGTGTCAACAAACAAAGCCACTCTGCTGTGGTAGACAGGGGAAGAGAATAGCCCTGCCCCACCATTATTCAAAGAGCTGGAACAACTATAGGGCAACACCAAAAAGCCATCAAAGTGAATTAATGCTTACCAGGATGATGGCATTCCAAAGGCAGTTTAGGGTAATGAAGCCGTTTAAGGCCAATTGGGCTTATTGTACAAGGTGATTAAAGCTGAGATGGAAGGTAGTGGGCTGTCTGTAACAGCCAGTGCTGCTAAGAAAAGCCATTGAAAAATCTTTATTATTTATTTCTCCTAGGTACACACATGGGCAGAATTATCAAGAATGTGGATCCCTTATGTATTGTTACAGGTTCCAAACCATCCTTTTGAGCCTCTCTGACAGAACAATGTTCTATGGATTAGAATGAGGCAGGTCTATGGGTTGAAAGAGGAAAGAAGACAAAAGCTGGAGCTCACTAACTACAGTGATAAGACAAGTAATTTAAAGAACTACTTTTGGAAAAGTGAAAAGGTGAACACTACAAAAATATTACTGGTATTTGTTACTGAATTGCTCTGAAAATGATATATTGGCTTGCAGGCAAATCTAGCCAAAGGCCTGAAGCCACCTGCTTGTGTCCCCAGGGATGCCCAGGACGAGGGCTTCAGCACCATCACAGTAACTACTGTAACTGCTCACTCTCCATGGTCTTGATGTTGGAGCACAGAGCATAAGGAAGAACAAAAGTCCTGTCATGGTGCATCTGATATTCAAAGAATTCTTTCATAAAGAAGCTATGCTCAAATTTCTTTTATCAGTTTTCCCTATTTATCTGTGTCTCGTATATCTTTATAAATATACCTTTAGAAGCTATGCCTTCCTAAGTGTCTGGCATACCCAAAGAATAAATCCCAACCTTTTCATATAACAATCACAGTATATTTTGCTATTTCTTCTGTAATATTAGTGTCTTTTTGCTACCACTCACTGATTCTCCCTCAATTTCAGCAAGTTCCCTGTCTCATCTCTGAAAAGATATCTTTGCACAGGAGAATAAAGATGCATTCAGGCTTTGTAGGATGCCTCAACACCTTCGCCCAAATAGCCAGGAAGGCATCAGTATGTTCTACAAAAATCTTTTGACTGCTGTCAGAAGTGTCAGAAAACAACATCAGAGTACCCTGAGAATACAGGAGGGTGCCAAAACAGGAGGAGTAGCATAAGCAATTTCCATCTACCATTTTAGATTGTCATTTTCAATAAACAGCTGGAAGCTTCCAATACTTTCAGCATATCCTAGTCCATGACCACAGCTCTTATGGCTCTTATTATGATTTATTCCATCTATAAAAAAACCTATGCAGCTGTGACACCTAATTCCAAAATACCAGTTCAATATCGAAATGCTACTTATAGTGCAGAAAAATGCACATGATATTTCTGACTTTATTTGCCTCAAAATTGCTTTTGAACTATAACCATCTATGAGCAAGACGACAGATTTAGCATGTAAACTTATGGAAACATCAATTTAGTGTCCAGAGGTCAAAGAGTCAAGCTGAACTTACTAGAAAGGGAGCAGAACACCAAAGAAAATTTCTTCACATTGTGAATTTTTATACATTTGTGGACCCCAAACCTGAAAGTCACAAGGTTCTGGGTTCACTCATTTCAAAAATCACAGAACAAGTGAAAGAGGTATAGAAGAATGTAAAAAGGACAATCAAAGCATAAAATGTTTCTATATAAATAAAGATTAAATAAACTGGTTTATCTTCAGCTTGGAAAAAGACACAACTTAGAGAGGAATGTGACAGAACTATAAATTCATAAGCGGCATGGGAAAGATGACTATGGAACAGTTTTTCACTGTCTCTTCCAATAAAAACATTAGAGGGCATTAAATTAATTATGTTGGCAAGCTCAAAATGAACAAACAAAAAAGGGCACTCAAGGCATTGTTCAGCTGCAGAACCCCATGCCACAAGACACACAGGTGATAGAAGCTTATACAGATTTGAAAGTGGGTGTCTTTGGGTTTTCTTCATGGAGAAAAGACCTGGGAGTGAGTAAAGACCAAAGATGCCAACTCCAGGAACTAGAAATTACCTGATTTGGTCTATATTCTCCCCACTTTTCCAGGGTCCCATCAAAGACAGGATACAAGGCTGGCCAGATGTTTAGCCTGAACAAGTGTGTTAAGCTTTCCATGAGACAGAAGTCTCACTGTCCAGGAGGCTTTCATGGAAGTATCTTCTCCTAACCTCCAGCATATCTATTCTGAAGAACATTTTCCAGATTCCTTTCTTCTTGCATATAATTGTACAGTGAACATTAACTTGCACTTGTCAGTTTTATCCAGTCATCATTCCAAAGGAGATGTATTACTTGCATAAAAAATTAAAACTTTGGGCTGATCAGTAAATTTTACTCATGACATAGGAAGAGAAGGAGGATAGAGAAACTCCTTTACATAAATCTGTCAAAATTTAAGACCATTTGTATTTAATTTATGACAAGTGTTTTATGGGTTCATTAAAGTTTAGGACCTCAATAAAAACAACAACAATTGCTACATACAAACAGCACTGACATAAATTCAACAAAATCGCTCAAATATCAAAAAACAAATCTAGAATTAACACTATCTGATGTAATGCAAACAACATCTGATAACATCTATCAAAGAACTAATGCTATCAATTTAAATCCAGCTACTAATGTATTAGCCTTCAGAGGAGGACATTTTCTTTATTATTGTACAAGACCTTGGAGCTCCCCAGTGCCACACAATGCCACAAGTTCTGTGCCAAAACTCGGCTTCCAGACAGCAAATATATCAGATTCATGAAGACAGCAGATTGATTTTCTCCTTGCTTTCTACTTGAATTAAGTTTATCAAGAAAAAGAAGTGCTTGTCCACCATAAGAATAGCTCTTACACTTATGGATTTTTGTGATTTCATATATAAACCTTTCATATAAACAGAAGTAGTAATGCAAATGAGCCTCAAAAACTGCACACACAAAGGTACTCTGTACTTCAGCTGTATGGCCTCCTCTTCTTTCCCAAATAATAATGGAAGAAAAATTAATGTTGGCAATACCCCACAGCCACCTGAGAAGTCTCTATTATCTCTGTTTTGCCTATAACACACATTTTATGAATTCAGGTTTTTGCTCATTTTGAATAGATTCTGATTACAACAAAAGGAAGAGATACTTATCACTACTGGAAAAAAAAAAAGTTGATGGGTCTCAAGCTCCTTAGGTTGGTATAGTTAAGAAAGGCTTGTAAATGTCTCAGCAAATAAGACAAAACATTTAGTCAATGTCAGTGGGCAAAGCAAGTTTCACTGAATTTAATGGAACTGGCACAAAATTTACTATGTCGATCTCATTAAAGGGAATGAAAAAGATCTGCTATTCCCACTGGAAACTTGACAAGGCTGTAATTGATCCAAGTTTCTACTAAACAGAATTAGCAACTAATAAACCACCTAGGGAAGAAAACTGTCATCACCATCTTATGGCTCCATAAAATAGGTCTGCCAGTGGTTGACCAACGTGGAGGAGAAATAAATACAGGCAATCCATTGGAGCTGGGTAATTTCTGGCTATTTCTTAAGCTAATCTCAAAAAAGTAAAGAAGAATCTAGACTCTTCTGCCTTTTTCAGCACTCTCATGATCTAAATCTAGTCTCTTCCTTATTCAGGTTTGACGGGTATTTACAGCAGGCAAACCACTCATCAGTAAAAATATACAATTTCCTTTAATTCTGTGAATAATTCAGTGTTTGCCTGGCCATGATTCTAGAACCAAAGAACCAGCTATGTAAAAAGTGAAGCTATTCAAACAGGACCAAAAAAAAGTAAATTTAAAATCCATTTGCTCAAAACAAAATAGGGTTTATTAAGTTTCAAAAAAGAAACTTTAAATGTTATGAAGCAGAATCTCAATTTTAATGTATAAATACATTCTAACATGTCCACAACAGAACCATATTCTTTATGCCTACAAATGCAAAACCACTGTGTAATTCTTTTCTGGATTACTGGCTTCTAAAACTTTAGAACAATACAATACATCAAGACAGCAAAGCATAGTGCTCTTTGCCTTCTAAAACATTGATTCTTCAGGTAGGAAGGATATATTGTAATTCAGAGGAAGAGTGAGACATTTTCCATTTTCTTCTATGCACTGTCCCTGCTTCTCTTCATTTAAAGGAGAGCAGCATGTATGAGACCAATGCTGATAGCACAGTTAAAGTTACATAAAATTACCATGAATTTCTTAGAGTAACATTAAAAGCAGCAATGAATCCTGGATATAGATGCTGAAAAGGTTCATTAGTTGAGAGCAGCAGTAATTTAAGCATCTTTGTTTTACAGTCTGCAGAAGGAAAACCAGTAGAATTTCCATCTGTTTCTCAGACTGCAAGCACAGTCTGACAGAAAAAGCTATGAGAAATGACTCTGTAAGTCACAACAGAATTCAAAGAACACAAGTACCCCAAGTGACTTTCATGACCAGAGAGTAAATTCCAGTGTTTTGTGCTTTCACAGCCTTAACATACTGTTATTTTCATTTATGCTTAGCAATACACTTGCCCTTACGAGCCCAATCACAGATTCCTTGCCAAATCAAAGCCTGCAGAACTCTCCCTCACAGCAGACAACGTCTTTCACCCCAAAAGCCCAGACCTCAGGCAGTTTGCAAGCAAGCAGCTCCTGTAATTGGCTCATTACAAGTGATGGCATTGGCTGGAGGAAAAGGATGGGGTTGCATGGCCTGGGGCATGGCAGCAGTATGAGCCTGGACTGGATCATTTCAGCTGCTCTGAACAGAGGTGGTCTTGACAAATTCCTGGATAACCTCTTGTATAACTGCAGGGAACAACAGTGATTATGAAGTACTGTAGGCATTTAAATCAGATGCTTTATTTTGGATGATGTGAATGGTCCTGTATTTCTATTTTCAGTCATAATAGAGCATAGATTTCTGAAATTGAAAGATGTCATGGATATGTTTCATTCTTTTTGCCTTGGTATTTTTGTTGAAACATTTGATCACTAAAGAACAGCAGTACGAGTCTGTCAGTGATTTTCCATGATTTTTCAGGCTACTAGCTAAATGAACCAGGAGGCCTGTAAACCACTTGGAAATCAAACACACAATCCTTTCTGTACAAGACTGACTGTCTCTCAGGTGATTTTTCTAGGAGCACTAGGCGATTTGCAGCTATCACGATTCATCTGATACCTTTATCCCAAAAAAAGTCATCACCAAGACAAACTGAAGTAAAGAACTGTACATACTAAGATCAGCATTCTTAAAGGGAAGCACAAGAAGATGCAGTATTGATATTTTAGAGTAAATTCCTGTATTTCCCACTTCCTAGCAAATATCATCCCAGGACTTTTTGTTGAATGCTCAGCAGAACTCAGAACTCTTTAAAAGCCCTTTTGTCTTGGCACTGAGCAAGGAAAACTCTGTTCAGTTCACGAGATCATCTCTCACCAGTGCTAACTGCAATACAGCAGGATTGAATTTGTGATCTTGATGATGGCTTACAGACTATATATGGGTTTTCCAAAACTTGAGCTCATCCATTTTTTTAGCTGCCTGTTTTTTGTCCTAGAAGAAAAATACAGGCCATTTTCCCTGACAACACTTGCACATTTTGGTGGCAAAGACCTGCTTGTACAAGGACCCTACCTCCTCCCTCCTTTCTCCCCTCTCTAAGGAAAGTTGTAGCACACTGACAAAGCAGCATGTGGAAGTTTGGACTGCCACTGTCTCGGGAGCACATATTCCGTGGGCAGGCAGACTATTTCATTTGCCAGAGCTGTCAAGCCAGCCCTTTCTACAAACACTAGCTTAAGACAAAAGAAAAGAAAAATTATAACAAAATGTTTTAAAAGCTACATGCAGAGGGCTGAAGCAAAGGCATAGTAATTAAGTGGTTTCCTGGGTAACGATGGGGCAAACTGATCAGATCTGCCTGCTTAAAATTAGATTCTTAAATTACATTTAGACATTTAAGAGTTGCACAACTTCCAGGTGTTCTGAGCTGCAGCTGTTTTGATTAATTGAACCTCTAGCAAAGTAAGCAAGTCAGTCCACAGTTTTGGAAATGTAAGTCAGTGGTTCTTCCTCTTCTCCAGTTGTGACTTGGGTATAAAGTACAAAAAGGGCTTGATTTGCCAACGTGTCAGCACCCACGAACTGTCAGGCTGAAGCCAAAGTGACCTTTCAAAAATCTGAACAATGTAAGACACTAAATTTATGCCTAAAGACTAGAGGTCTGCCTACCTAACCACAGGTATGAATCCAGTCCACTCTAATAGAGTACATGACATGAAAAGAGAGCTTAAAATCCAATTGTCTGATTTAGAGATGAAATTCATGGCAGAAATCCAACAATGAAGCCTGGAAAATGTCCTTTCCCATTCCCCTCATTAGGTATCTGCATTTCTTGAGAGGGGCAACAGGGAAATAACACAGGTGAAGTGGTTAATGCTATACATAAATCCACTGAAATATTCCCCTCTCCATGAGGGACTTCCTGTCTTGCAAGCCTCCTATGAGTGCTCCACGTGCTTTATCAGTCCTTTTGCCTTCTGGCAGGCAGTATTAGCAAGCATGAGATCTCTATAATGAACTGTGCAGCGAGGATTTGAAGAATTACTTAGAAATTTTATTTACATGAAAATGAAATGCACACCCTAGCAGATGGGAGATTGTGAAAGACAGTTTGGACTATCTAAATCATTTTTATTTCAGGAATAGATAAGCTCTTGTGCAGTTTTCTAAACCAAGGAATCAGACATCTGGAGATCTCATTGTCATAGCTTAAAACCTTATTTTTATACTAGTTTTTCAAATCTTTCTGTGTGTAGGAGGCTGTGTTCATGGGAAAGAAAATGGTATTAGCTGGCTAATCAGTGACTTCACATTACAAACAAAACCAATTACACATGGTTTTCTCTGGTTTCTACAACAATACCAGTCAGATTCTGTGTAACTTAATGAAACAATTGGTCTCCTGCTAGGTATGCATTTGTGCAGGTGGTTTACAATGTTATAATAGAAGTAATGTTCAGTAACAAGGATTCAGAAAAAACCTGGGTAAAAGGGGAAATGAGATGTTCATTCCCTTTATTTCTCTATGAGAGAAAATATACACCCTAAAAATGAAAAAAAAAAAAAATGACAGGTGGCAAAGAAGTATTTGAATTATGTTCCAACTCTTTACGGAATTGAGTCATGGGAATTCTCATCTTTCAAAATAATTTGAAATCTTCAGAATGTTATTCTCAGTGGTGTTTCCTAGAAGGTTTTTTTTTTTTTTTCACTAATTTAAGCAAGAACAAACAACACTGAATTTAAATTAACTATCAGGTACATCAGTTTCTATTCCAAACCTCCTCCAGGAAACAACTATTTTAGAATTCAACATAGAAGGGTGTTTATAACACAAAAAAATACATGCTTCTTACTGCAGCCTAGTAAGTGTCAGGTCCTAAAGATAGTAAAAATCTTAAGCTAAACATGGTCTTCTGCTGCATCTATTTCCTTAGAGAATACTGTCCATTCAGAAGTTGTGCTTTTGATTTAAAGAACAAAAACATATGCATTCACACAACATAGTCTGAGATGAGAGACTCAGGAGAAAACATACATATCACTACTGAAAATAGAAGAGATTCTGCAAGTTTGCCATGTTCAGCTGTGGGTCTCACTTTGACCAGTAAAATCAACAGCACTGACTTTTTTTTAAGGTGAGATGATTACATACGTTTAGGTTTTGAAACCTCTTAATACCTGAAAAAAAAAGAAATCAGCTTCATAGTTTTGGTCAGGATTCCTCCTTGAAATTATTGCTGACTCAATGCCACATCTTTCCCCCAAGCTGCTAAGGTGCAGTGTTATGATCTGGTTATTAAAATTGTTAGAGATGAATTAAGGTTCAAACAAGACTATATGCCAAAGCAAACAGTATGGATTTTATGTAACAGTAAATGTGAGGGAGAAACAGAGAAAGAGGAATAGAAAAGGGGGAGGGAGGGCAGGGGGAAAGAAAGAAAGTGAATGAGAGACAGATTAAGCAGAAAATATCACCACTCTGTGGATCCCACCAGCATACCACTGATCCACTTTGTGTGGTCTTTTGGTGCCGAGTGTCCCACAAAACATAGGAGTTCAATGGGTTAAAAAACATTTGGGCCAGCTGGGAATGCCCAGGTACCCTCCCAGTCCCTTGAAACAGACTCTGGATCAGTTTCATCCCTTGGATCACGAGCAGTGCTCTGCTGCAAGGCCTCAGCAATGGCTCTGGGAGGCTCTGGGCTCTTTGATGGATTGTGGCACCTCCTCAGCTGCCTCTCAGGTGAGTGTGGCCTTCCCAGGGTGGGGAGGGGGTTTGCAGCTGAGCCAGTTGGTGTGAGGGAGGGTGGGTGTGCACTGCCTCTGACCAGGGGCTACACCACACACCCGAAACTCTCCTCCTCCTCCCCTCCTGCCGCCGTGGTTGTGGGGCAGTGTGTACAAAGCTGCCCTCAGCAGGTGGCTCTGTGGCCTCTCCCGCCCCGAGCCGAGCCAGGGATGAATTTCCACACAGCTGCTGAGTTTGGCTTTCTTGTGGATACATCCTTCTCCCTCAGCCTTGGTTACTTCTCCCTAGCCCGGAGATAACTGGCCAAGAGTGTCACCTTTATTTATTCTCAAGTACCCTCAGGGAGCTTAGCTCACAGTCCAAGTTCTGGTCAGCCTATTCAGGGAAGGGTGTGCTTTGGGGGCCACAGCTTCTTTATACAGTTTTGCCATAATGGACAAAATACCCTTCTTAACAATATTTAAACCATTAATCATAACATTTCAGTCTCCCACATGCAGTCTAGGTCAAAATCCTTGTTCTATATTTTGTGCAACACTTAATACCAATAGAACTGGCAAAAACGTTAAACTTAGTTAGCATAAGGTCTTAGTATGGTGCAGGCAGTTACAATATCCAATGAAAATTCTCACTTAGTAACAAAGTTTACCATAAAACAAACTGAAAAGAGCCTGTCTTTAAAAGAGAGAACAATGGCTGACTCCCATTTTCCAGTTACAACGACGTGGATTGACCTGTCTTTTCTTTTTAAAATAATAGTAGTAATTTGATAGCCTCAATGAACTTTCCCCAAACATGAACTGCTGTGCCAATTACTTCTCACCATACACCTTCCACAGCACTTCCTCAATCAGACCCAGACCAAAATGTTACACAGCAAGCTCTTTCTGCAGCAGAAGATGCCCCAGGCACGGGCTCAGGCAGGGCTGGGGCAGTGAGTGCCAGCCTTGGTCCCGATGTCCTGCCAGAGCTCCTAGCTCAGGGTGATGCATCACAGAGCATCCTCAGGAGATGCCAGCTCCTCATGCCCAGGGTTTCTTTGGGCAACACGAAGAGCACAGCCCACAACGTGCACTTCTGACCAAGAGTTCCCAGGTGTATCTAAGCCGTCCTTTCTTACCAACAAATGTTACCACACGCACTGCCTACAGCTTTATTTGGAGACAGCTAAAGCAAAATCCACTGAAGCCTTTTTCTTCCCACAGAAAATGAAGAAGTAGTAGGGAGGAGGAGGGGAACTGGAACACCTTTTTTTTGTCTGCTTAGGATGCGATTAATCCCAGAAAATTCTCAGCACACCATACCCAGCAGTAAACACCTGGGAGATTTAGCCCTAAGCAATGACTCTGTTTTCATTTCTTATGTCTGACTCACTGCTGAGTTACTTTCTAAGTAGGAGAGCATTTAGCAGCAGGTGAATTAATATCATCACCTCTTCTGGACACTTGGTATGGGTATGATCCACAGCAGTGGCAACTATGCACATAATTAAAATTGTATTAAATAAACAAGAAAACCTGTGACTTTGGAAAATTTCCATAGTTCTCATACTTCTGCAAGAGCAAATAATTTTTAAGCTATGAAACAAAATGTTTACAACAGTGGCCTGTATAAGTGCTGTATTAAAATTCCAGTGTAGTATGTCCAAAAAATTTGATCAGAAATTCTTTTGCTGAAGACAAAGATTATTAGAAAAAAAAAATGCTGTGTTACAGATGGGAAAAAAACTGCTTAGAAAATCTTTATACCACTGATAAATTAATATTATGTACTATCATTCCATAAAAGTAATTTTTTCCCTATAATTATCTATTGCTATAAAGTACTTTCTCAAGCAGCATCTTGCAGGTATCTTTTACATGCATGAATTTAATTATATTGTTCATGAAAAATCCTCCTACTCTCTCATCACTGACTGGAAGCATATATTTTATGTGCTTCCCTACCCCCACTGACACAGATCAGAGTGAATATTTCATTGGAGCATTAAAATGATCCAAAGCAAATGCACGACTTCCATGAACCTGCACGAGAAAATCTATGAGTCTGAAACAACTGGTAAAACTATTAAGATCACTCTACATGAATATGAATTAAAAGTATTTTAGCCTTTTTTCACCCTTCAGATTCTTCCACAAATATTTTTACCTTTCTTTATACTCTAATCAACAGTGAAGCCAACTCCATTAGTAAATAAATGAAAGAGGTGTAGCATTTTGGGGACTTGTGATATGCTGACAACAAAAAATCTGCTACAAAAACTAATGTTTCACAAAGTCATATAAAATTTTAAAATATTGTATAACAAACTTGTGTAACAATTTATAAATTGCATGTTCTATGTTATCATGCACTGCATCAAAACTGCTTTATTCAGTTAGATTGCCTGCATTTGCCATGAGTTTGAGGAGTTCTGAAATTGATGCAGTAGAAAGATTCATGTTTATGCTGGTACACTCTTAAATCTGTTCATTTTTTTCCAAGCAAGTAACTCTAAATTAATGTGTCTTATTAGGCTGCAGAACTGCTCCCTGAAGTAAAATACCTAAAAAAACATTTGATGAAAGTTATCAGTATTAAACTTGTGGAGGTGTTTGGTTTTTATATTCTTCAAGAGGAAAGAACAAGCAATGAATTTGTGCAAAGGCACACAACAAATGCTGTTATTGCAAGCACCAAAGGAACAAACTGCTGCCACCCTAGAGCATGTCTTCTCAATCCATACAAAACTATACCCACAATAACAATTTTCTGGTATTTTTTGGTTTGTTCTCACACACTTAAACCCCAAATTATGACTCTCTCCTTTCTCAGAACCTAGCAATACAGCAATTACCTGTCAATCCCAAACCTGTCAAATCCACCAGGATCACTAAGACAGAAAACTCTTTCAGGACTCAAGCTCTTCTTCAACTTCCTAGAAGACCAAACAAACACTTGGCTTTGGCAAACAAATGCTGGTAGAGACCTTACTGTACTCTGCCTAAAACATCCCTGGTGTGTTGTAATCATCCTTCACACAGAACTCACTTTTTCATGCTTTGCATGTACAAGGAAACCAGTTTTCTGTCTACCTGTGCCGTAGTAGAGGAATTACTAGATGCAAGTGCTGGTTTTGTGATTGATCCTCTGTAATACTGGAATGAGGAATAGGACAAAAAAAAAAGGTGGTTTTTTAACATGCCTAATACTTTGACAATCCTACAAAGAGAAAAATAAGAAAATTAACATTAGTGCATACAAGTTTAGTCAGAAAATTAGCTAAAAATTTAACTGACTTAAAAGACCTTTTCTTAAGTTATCAAGCACTCTCTAAAATTAGTCCCTTCTATTTCTTCAATGAAAAGAAAAAAATATATGAGGAACATTTATTTTTCTGATATAATTTTTGTAGGCCACTTTGAGTCATTGGAAGATCATTTTTATGTGAATAAATTGATTTAGAGGTCTGCAGTAGCTCTTCAGTTACTCAAGACCAATTGGCCCAGGCAGCACATTTGTCCCAAATCAAGTATATACTTTTCCAAAACTTAATCTCTAGAATTAGTCCTGGTAAAACCTCTACCACATCAGACAGATTTTTTCTTACTGAAAAGGAAGGACCACAACAAAAGCTACTAAAAGTAAATATTTACAAGAAAAGAAGCTAAATCAGAGGTGTAGCCTTATAGCATCCTCTTTCTTGCCATTTCTTCCAAATGAATATGTAGTCTCAGTCATCACTTGACCAAATAAATACCCATTATATGGCTAAGACAGAGTTCTCCCTGTTACTGGACATGTGTATGTCCACAGGAAGAAGTCAGCAGCCTCTAGCCTGGTAGCCTGATACACATGCACAGGACTCCTGTCCTGTGAGAGGGAGAATTATTACATAAAAATCCCATCATGAAAGCCACATTACATAAAGGGAAAAAGGCTGCAACACAAGATCTCAAAGTCCCTGAGCTATTCAAAAAGTTAGCACTGGGAAATTAAAGCCACTACTATTAAGAAAACCACCCTACTACAGTAGGTTTCACCACAGGATTTATTCACCATCTTCAACTGAATAAGGATCAACACCAGAGGTTACCAACCTTCTGCTGTGGCTTCCAAAAATCTCCATGGATCCAAAAGCTCTAGTCAGATACCCAAGATGTATATTGGTGGGAAGAGTGGAGTCCTGACACAGGGCCAGGGGAGTAGACAGCTCTCACCTGCAAGCTGAAACTTCATTATCAAAAGCGATAATAGGGCTGACTATGGGCTGCGCATCCCCAGGTGACACCACAACAGTGGAAAACATTTAAATGAAATATTCATTACAACAGATTTACAGTAGACTGAAAACTCAAGTGTGAGGTCTGGGGAATTCCTTTAGGAATGGCAGCTTCTCATCACCATTCTGTGCAGAGAAGCAAACCAAACTGCATCATGTCTCCCACCACTAAGTATTACCCATCCTCAGCTCTGGTCAGAGCACACTCCTTATACAAGAGCTGGAAATGTATCCTTCAGGCACAAATCCATAACTTGCTCTTCTTGCATCTGCACATTATCAGGTAGGTATGAAGTTGTCAGTGCCCTTTTGTCTTCTCTAGACTTCTTTTACAGAAAAGGTCCATGGTATGTCTCAGCCTTCATTGTTTTCAGTATTCTCAGCACAGTCACGAAGCACAAGAACAATTATGTGCAGCAAAATACCACGTTGCTATGAGGGTCCTAAGATGTATGGGAAACACAGTTTTGTCCTGATATTTCAAAACACGGCAAATGCCACGATGCAAACATTAAGCAGATGCAGAAAAATATGTATTATCCAGCCACCTTCTCACTAAAGCTGTATTCCTCTAGAAACTGCTCCCATCAGTTATTTCACCTAGAGACCAGACTGACCTTTTCCCCTGCCTTCAATTTCATCAACTTCATTTCTGATGGCATGACAGGATAAAAGCCAAAAGGACAGACTAATGCTAAAAGCATTAGTTCTTAATAGTTTCTTCATATACCCCATGGCTGAAGGAAAAAACCCTGTCTTGAACACAAATGCAGCAGGCATGCCAATACATTATGTAAAACACAGCAAATAATTTATAACTTCCTGAGAGCAACTCATTTTAAGTCATACTACCAGTGTAATGGCAGAGCTTAAAAGATGGATTTCAGTGAGCAAAACCTGATCTGCATAGTAGGTTGACTGTAGAATCAAAAGGAAAATGGCTTAAAAACATAATCCTCCATCACCAAAAAAACTACTCTTCTTGCTAAACCTTGCCTGCTGACATATTTTGTTCACTGAAAATATTCAGGCTCCATAAACATGGTGCTGAGATTTTAAAATACAAACTCATTTCATTACAAGTAAACACTAATACATATATATATGTGGAGACATTTCAGCATTAAATTTCAATTAAAGTTTGACATGGTTTATTTTCATCCTTCACAAACTGTATTTATGGAGCATGCAAGAGTGTATTTCACTCTAGAATAGTGACAGACTTACTGGTGTGGTGAACAGCCTGACAGGCAGTTTTTGCACCTGAACCAAAGTGTGCCAAAAGTTACTTGGGACATGTAATTTAATACCAAACACGTGCACAAAACTATACTGCAGCAGATTCCTTCTGACTACTGTCAGCATAAGTACTTCTGAATAAATAAACTTATTTTTTTTTACCAGAAAATTGGCAGAATAACAAAGCAAAAATTCACTAAAACAGCAAAACCTGAGAATATTAAGTCTTGAACCAAGTTCATAGAAGATGCAAATCTGTATTTCCTTTCCTTAAAGATGTTCTATATTATATGTAAAGTCCACAGCTTACATATTTATAATTTACCTCTTTAAATAAGGATTACATTTTCAGGCAGATTATCAGACTTCAATTTAGTCACTGAAACTTAAAATAATGTTTAGCCTAAATTCATCTGGATTAATAATATATCCAGTTGTTGAAAAAGCTTTTTTTAAATTCTGCACCAGGAAGACACTGCAAATGAACTTTGCCATACCAAACATATCTCTTGCACTAATTATACTCTATTAGAATTTACCACTGTAATAGTCATCTCTACAGCTTTTCAGTTTTTCTGGTAAAGCCAGTACATTATTTATAATCTTACTTTTGTTCCTTAGACTTACTAGAAAAAACACTTTGAATAATTAAACCTGATATCTAATGCATTTGACAGCTTGCAATTCAGGCTTCTTTAAGACCATTTACTATTTACATTCTACAAGAAATCATATCATCTAAAAATTTTAAGGGAGAGGCTGTTCCCTCTGGACTAGTAATGTAATTTATTACATTGCTGACTACTATTAAGGGCACACATTTGGGGGAATGTGGATGGTGTTTTTTTCCCTTCAACAACTTATGCAAGATCCTTGCCCAGGCAATCCAAATTGAAAGAAAGAGATCCCTTGTGAACTCACTGCTTTAGTTACTGAACTAATCCATGTTCAAGCAAGACACAACGGTAAGTTTACTTTGGCTAAAACTTTATCNTTTTTTTTTTTTTTTTCCCTTCAACAACTTATGCAAGATCCTTGCCCAGGCAATCCAAATTGAAAGAAAGAGATCCCTTGTGAACTCACTGCTTTAGTTACTGAACTAATCCATGTTCAAGCAAGACACAACGGTAAGTTTACTTTGGCTAAAACTTTATCAACAGCAAGTATGTGGCAGTACATGAACGTTGTTTTTCTAGAGGGAAATGTTTTTATTAACTTGCTGTTACAGAGCATATCTGTATTTGACTTATGTAGGAACTAGAGAATCACAAATGTGGAAATATATGTAACATCATTTGTTATTAATTACATTCTGTGATCACAACAGGCAAATGCAGTCGGATCTCCCACCTCCAGCATTTTCCTGTAAGAAAATTTAGATGCAGGATAATAGTAACTATGGGCACAGTCTTCTCTGACAAGAAACAACAATATATTCAAGTCTCTTCAGTACCACAGTACTGTTTAATGGTTACTCAACACAGGGGATTTTTGTCAAAAAATAAGCAATAATAGTATTGATAACAACAACCACCACACACAGATTCACACAAAACAGCTTTCCAAGAACCTTACAGCCTGGTTGTCATTCAGTTATTGATTTTGCAATCTATTCTGCATGCTGAGGAGGAAAACCAGAAATTTTTAACACATCAAAGTGTGATGTGTAACATTAAATATATAGGCTATGGTAACATGATCGATTTAATGACTTTTATTTCAGTGAAACCACTTAGAAAATGAAAAGAATTGAAAGTATTTAGTGATAGTTTTAGGGTTTTTTTAATGTTTGTACTGCTGAGAAAGAACAAATACACAACAAAGCTAGAAAATACAAATCAAATGTTGTTTCACATTTGCTGTACACTTTCCAAACTCTCATAGTTGTTCTATTAAAAATCTCCTCTTCCATTTGAATCACAAAGAGAATAATTCCCTACACATCCAGCTGAACTGTCAAGCAAATGCATTTCAGTGCTGTTCAGACTTATTTAGTAATTTGTTTTCCTTTCACCCTGATGTACTGTAATGTCCTAATCAATAAATTCCTGGACTTAGTATGCACTTAAAATGAATGGCTGAGTTCCCATACAGGAGATTGGGTTTGATGCTTATTTCAATCAACACCCACCCCCCATCTCCCAAAAAACCCCAACAAAACAGTCTTGACAATGAGTCTTGGGAGTAAACTCTCCCAAGGTATGTTTTCTCCCTCCAATTCTTTAATACGCAGAAAAATGCTAATATGCATATTTTTATTCTATTCTCAGACATTTTTTAAACCACTAATAGCACTGCTATCAATTTACACTATATTGAGATCCTATATTTATGTGCTTTATATTCTACTTCTATTGCTTTAATACTTAGATAAGAATATTTAAATTGGTACAAATAATAAAATCATTATTGTAAAAACTTTTCACAGGTTATTTTTCCCACCAAATAATTGCTCTAGAGAAACAATGTGATTAACAGGTCTTCATGGATTGAAAACCCAGAAAAATAAAAACTTCATAGCTCCCTAAAAGTCAAAGGCATGTACTGAGCAGAGCTGCTTCTAAAAAGAAAAACCAAAAGCCCAACAAAAGAAACCATATAAACATACAGCCTGCATGAATGATTGGCACAGGTTTATTTATATTTTTATGTATAAAGTCTGTGTCAGTGATTATTAATCCAAAAATCATTTTAGAAGCCCATACAGCTGTCCTTCTGAAATAAACCAAGTGACAGACTCACAATTTACATCAAATGCTCGTCAGCAATGTTTCCCAGTTTTAAAACATTTTATATAAACTGCACAATATGTTCAGTGCCAGATATATTTGTCACCAACTTGCATTGCTGTTCTCTTGCAGAAAAAACATAATTCCTCTGTATCTTGCATACTGTCTTTTTGTTTTAAATACTGACCTCTACTAATTTCATAATCTTTTTAAACATCTTTCACAGAGTAATAACCTAGATCTGGTGAAAAAGTAAAGAGCTTCTTACCATCCTGATCCAGTATTTTCTTCGTCTCTGGAGTTCAGCAGCAAGGAGCTGTTGCTGTTGCACTGCTTACTAGAGACACTGGAGGCTTTGGAAGCAGAGAATGTTTTATGTGGTTAAAATGTATCACCACTGATTATATTTCAGTCCCTCAATTCCAAGCCTTGATGCTCTGGAAATCAGCCAATCCAAGTGATAAAGAGGTTTGCAACAAGAAGTTGCAGAATTTCCACAGCAAATACTTCATGGAAATGTTTTGCTTCTTGGTGCTTGTTTTTTATATCCACTAAATGTTAAAATAAATCCTGGCTCACTCTTCCCTCCTCCTCTTTTCTTTTTTTTTTTTTTTCCCAAATGAGATTCATATATTGTTCACAAGGGACTTTGGCATTTGCTATAGCTAGGCACAGTGCAGGAAGGCATCATGCCAGATTATGCATACATCTCAGCCAAGATACCTGAATTTTGACTTGCAACACACCCTGTTATTCCAAACATGGATCTTCCTAAGCCAAAGCTCCTAACTGCCAAAATACACAGTGTTTTTGTGAGGCAGCCAAATGCCCCTTCAGATTAGCTAAGAGCATCTTTTATTTGCAATGTGGTTGCTCTTTGTTGGCTTTTCTTTTTTTTTTTTCCTTTTTTAAACACTCAACACTCTTTTCCCTAGGGAAGACAAGGTGGTAAGTTCCAAAGGGATGAAATGATCAACTGGCACTTCTACTGCCACTCCTCTCAAGAACAAATTTCACACAGCAAATTTCACAGCAAATTCCCCTGCAATGCTCCAACTAGGATTAATTACTTAGTTAAAATTATAACCATCTTAATGTTCTCACTGGTAGCCCAGGATGCTGCTGTGTTTGGTGTAATAAAATAAAATTTAAAACAAAACAAAACTAAACAAACTCAAACCAAAGCAAACAAAACAAAAAAAAAAAAAAAAAACAAAAAAACCCACAAACCCAAAAACTAACAAAGACAGTCCTGACTGCGTAGACCTTGCTATCAAATAACACAGTAAGAGGTGACAGAGACAAAAGGAACCAAGTCATATTACTGGCTAGTTTAACAGGTGCTTAGAATAAGTTGCAAGCTTTTTGAACCTCACAATAAAAGAGATTTTTTAAAAAGGATTATCAAGAGACTATGGAGAGCATCTTGGAGATGCTCTCAAGAAGAAAGCACATAAGAAAGCATATTAAAGCTCTCAAGAAGCAGCATAATATTGTACTAAGAGTGCACAAGACTGAGCCTCAAATTTTAATGAAAAATGAAAGAGGATAGAGTGATGCTTCTGCAATGACTGAGAGTTTATAAAGGTCTGGAAAAGTGAGGACCATGTGCTGTGCAAGGAGGGAAAATAAATTCAGAAGAGATGCTTCTCTTCAGATGGTTTCTTCTATTCTGTTTGCAAAAGGATACAATAATGATTTTCACTGAATCTGAATGGGCATGAAAGTGCAGAAATTACCTGAAAAACACAAGGAAAAGGATACTGGACTAACTGGTAAGGTTGTTTAATAGGTGAGGAAGAGCTGGATGAAGATTTGAGTGTTTGTTGAAACAGCAATGAACTTACTCTAAGAAACTACATTAAAAAATAAGATTTAGTCATCAATAACACTGACAGTGTTGTTTCTGAATTCAGAGAAAGAACACAGTAATAAATGACATGTGTTGTGAACACCATGGCAGGATTAGGTTGTTTTCTAGAGTGACAAGGAAGCAGCAGGAGGGGAGTCTGCAGGAGGGCTGTTTTAGCCATGTTGAGCTGTTGACATCTAGCTGAATAGCCACAAAAAGCTCTTTTTATTTCAGACCCTTCTTCTTCAGCCAGAGTTAAAGAAATCCACTTGCAAGGCATCATGGCAAAGATGAATTTGACCTGTATTTACAGATGAGATTGTCTGACGTAAATAAAAGGACCAGAGCTCTATCCCTAAGGAAAGTGGCAAGATGGAGTGGAAAGAGGCACTGAAAGGCTGATTAAAAAGATAGAAGAGTAAAAAATAAACAAACCAGGTTCTATGAAAAATTTCAGGAAGAAAAATGGACAGCAGTATACAAGACAGCTTACAGGACAAAGAAAATCAGTAGACAGCCCCAGTTTCATTGTTTGACCAGAAAGCTGTCTACAGATTCTTTGTCTTGAGCAACATCAGCAGAAGATGCACTGATGGGTAAGTGCCCAGTGCCACCCCAGAACTCTGGCAGTGACCATAAACAACTCACACAGCTGTATTACTCACACTGCCAATGGGATTCCCATCAGAGAGGTTCCACTTGTAACATCACTGAGAGCCAACAGAGATTCTGTGAAACAATTCAATTGCAATCAATCAGGCTACAGAGGTCTTGCTCTTTTCAGAAAAAAAATTTTCCATTAGAGAGTTTTCAGTCATTTTACTAGTCTACACAAATCTTTCCTGTAATCCTTGAAATTTAGGAAAGAAACCCCTTTGCTCACAGAGATATCTGCTGGGAGTGTGATCAGATGCCAAGTATGAAGACATGCAGCCAGGTCCTGCTCCTGCATGTTTCTACACAAGATGTGTGGGGGACAGGGTAGGATGGCCCTATGCATACATACAAACAATTTTCAACTCTGCTTTTCAGTCAATGAAGCCAGAATACCTCTATTTCTTACTGAAAAGTAATTCAATTACTGAATGTATACAAATTTCAGGATGAATTCTGTCATGATCTCAAAATTAAAACATGCACCTCCCAAATTCAAGTCTAAATATCACCTCCTAAATTCAACTAAAAGGCATTTCTATACAGAACAAAAGCTACCATGCACCTATTCAGGCAGAAAAAGAAAATCCAGTTCACTAACTCCAGCATTAGCACACTTGCTTCAAAACAAATGTACCTTTTCTGTTTTCTTTGAACTCCTAACACAGAAAAAGAAGTACTCATCAAGGGAAAGAATTATGTACTGATATAACTGCAAAAGTTTAAATGTGAAATTCAATTTCTAAATCTATAAGCCTTAAAGATGAATTTTTTTTTTTTCCTCCCTTCAATTCTTGAAGGATCCACAAGCAATGTGGATTTTCTGGACGGGTCCAGAACTTCTCCTTTTTATGAGGAAACCAACTTCCTCCTAAATTTGAGTTATAACCCCTAATTTAATCCTTGCTGACTGATTACAACCCTATTGCCAGAATTTATGCCCCTCAGCATATAAATATAAACTGCCATCATGAGCTCCATGTTTGGAGGCTATTTCAAAAATAAAAATAAAGCTCTCAAAGGCATTTGATAACATTCCTTAGGCCCCTGTAGAATGTAGTTAGCAGGCCACAATTTAAGCATATATTTAGACAGTTTTTCTTAAGCAATGACATAAAGGCGCCATTGAATGCTCTACATGACCACAGAATGCATAACAAAGCTGAAAAAACTGAAGTTGGATTAAAAATAATCTGTCTTTTGTGATGAAAATAGATTGGATATGGCAATACAAGTTATTTCATCTGTGTTCTTTGCAACATGTAACCATTCAGACTAGAGCCCTCAATCTGCAACTGAACAGTTCTACTAATTGGTACCAAACATAAAGCAACTGATCAAAGAACTGAATTTCTGCCCTGACAGAATTTGTTTATTTTGGCATTTGATTGTTGTTTGAAGAGAAGAGTAAAAAAAAAAATTTTTTTCCTGAAATGAAAAATCCTAATGAATTCAAATGCAGAATTGTTGAGTCCTTTCGGATTTAATTGAGATGCCACAAAGCCTCAGGGACAGGCAATTTTGGCTCTCTTTGGGGCACTCTGTAAGTCTGTCCAAATTGTCCCTAGAGTTATGAAGCACCTTCTCTCCCCATAAGTTGTAAATAGTAATGAAAGTATCTATGAATAATTTTTTATAAATAGATTAAAAATAAACCACAGCTTGGTAAGTAATAAGACAAAGATATACAATATTATTTGGCATCACAGAATGAAGATAAACAAGATTACAGATGTCTGCAGGAATTCTAAAAGTCAGCAAACCAAAACAGATAAAAAACCTCACAGACACCTAGACAAAACATGAAATTTATCAGTAAAATACTTGGATTTTTTTTCTGCTATGAAGAAATATGTCCAAGATGAGCGTAAATAGGTAAAATGCTGTAATTCTATGGGCTAAAAAAGCCAATTGAACACATGCCAAGAAATACAAAAATTCTCCATTCTTTCAAAAATCTAACTAGAACAGGAACTCCAAAATCAAATGACACAACTATAGATGCCAGTATCAGCTCTTCACTGTTCATCAGTTTCATTAGCAGTGGAAAAGTGACAGGATTTGCAGAAAAAAACAAATCGTAGGAAAGAAAGAGATAAAGCAGAAGTAGGGAAGAAGCAAGCTGGCAGAGGTGAGGGAGAGTGCAGAAAGAGAGGGGCAGAACTTCACAATATCTCAATCTGGTCCATCTTCAAAACTTGCTGGATCTACAAACAAATAGTTGGCACAAAAAAAGAACCAACAACACTAAATATCAAAGACTGATATCCCCACCTAGTCTGTTATTCTTCCACAAACACAGCAATGTTTCACCTTGCAAGAAGCTTTACCAAAATCTCAGATATAAGCTACATCCTGAAATAATTTATTCACAATTCATATATTAATGTCAATGAAACCTTCCAGTGGTAAAATCCTGTTCTTCATGAGGACTTATAAAAGCACAGCCCCAAATACTTCAAACAATGTTCTGAAGAAGAAAGAAAATTAAGATGGCCTTGCAGGAAAGAAAACTTTTATGCAAAATTCTGCTTGTATAGATTAGGACCTCACACAGCAGGAATGTAATCTAAAATCAGCTGAAATTCATTCAGATCTTATGAAATTGGTACAGCACCTACAGAACAGAAGAGGTACGTGCCAATTAAAACTCTACTCAAGCAGTAGCCAAAGACTGAAATGTGGCCCTGGGTGTTTAGCATTACCCAGCCCTAAAGTGATGTGCCAGCTCACAGATCATTACTGGAGCAGGTGTCAGCTATTGAAATGGGCAGGATCAATACACAGAGGATGATGGGCTTTCATTGCCACCAAGCACAAACATTGCTTACAGGTTTCAAGGAAATATTTTCCCTTTATTTTTGAGGAGCTGAAAGTGTGAGTTAAAGGTAAGAGCAGTTGAAAAAGGAAGTCCATGGCATTTTCATTTAAAAAAAAAAAAAAGAGAGAGAGAGAAAGAGAGGAAAAAATATAAAGCCTCCTTATCTATCAGATGCAGCTGAAAAAACATATGAGTGCTGCCTCCCAGAGTCCAGCCTCCTGGAACAAGTCTTCCTATTTGCACAGTGATTCAGTGGCCAAGAAAATCTCCAAGGGCTGAGAAACAATAACTCCATCCTCTGTTTTTGCCAACCACTGTTCCAAGGGGGTCACCCTGGACCACCCCAGCTTAAGCTATGCAGAGATTCAGGCCTCTGTGCTGCCTAAACAGCACAGACAGGTACCAGCTTTAAAATGGAGCTGAGTTAATCTCTCCCTCTCTCTCTCTGATATGCACATGAATCCCTGCCCTCAAAACCTCATGAAGGACACCTGACTTACCAGACCCTCTGTCTGCACAGGTCCCAAGAATGCTGCACGGAGACTCTGTCTCCCACCACCCCCCACTTGGAGCACCCAGGTGGGCTGTAAGAGCCCCTTCAGCCCTCCAGGCTGGGGGAGAGGGGGCACAGGAGAGAGATGCAGGGCTGCTCTGAGAGGGTGGGCAGCTTCCACTTCCAGCCACCAGTGTCAACAGGGGCGATGCCACTGTTTCTCTGCAGGCTGCAGCCAAACTACTCAGAGCAGCACAGCATTTCTTGAGCTAACCACTGAAATTAGCACACACTGTAATCATATCCTAAAGCAAAAAGCAGATGTTAGAGGAGTCCCATTTAAAGAAGTTTAGGGTTTATCGTATTTTTAGCACTAATCAGAAATCACTACTTTGCAAGTTTGTAGCAATCTTTCCATCTCAAAATCACTCAGGAGACACTTTTTTTTTTAAAAAAAAAAGCTAAATAAAAAGAGTATGATCCTCATCATTGCAGGCAAAAGAAAACAAAAAACTGCACTTTTTTCACCAGCAGCCAAGCTCAGACACAGCCTTTAAACACTGAGAGCGCAATCAATACAACTCAGCAAACAGTTCCTTTCGCAAACCGAGACACGCGGCTGCCAGGGCGGCACTTTCCTCACGGCCTCCGCGGCCGAGGGAACCCT
>VZRX01005708.1:82612-173095 GCA_013398075.1 Notiomystis cincta | reverse complement strand
TACCAAAATCAATTAAGGAACCACAGATGACTTTTCTGTAAAAGGATTCATAAACAATATTCTCCACCCATATCCCTATCATAAGGACACACTTGGGCAAGGATAAAAACATTCTTTCAGTATATTTTCTGAGGTTCTTGAATTCTGTAAGGTAGGGAGTTCAAGTTCCTCAGTTTTAACAGTTATTGAAGGATATGCCTCCCCTGGTGCTCCAGTTAGTGTTTCTATTTGTTCATATTTTTGATTTTCATCAGAGACCATGGCAGTAAATTCCAAAATTAATTACATGTAATGGCAAAAAATTTCTTTTTGATTTAAAACTGCTATAAGGTGTCATTGTAGCTGTGGGGGGAATTATGAATAAGAGTCAATGCACATTGTTTGGAATTCTCAAGGCACCTATCAGTAGAGTTTGTCACTTTATCATTACTACTGGAGGCATTTAAGAGCATTAATGGATTAAAGTGTTTCTACCTCAAGTTCAATGAAGAAGCCCCATAAATCATTAATAGATGATGGCAATGATGTCTCATTCTGCTCAGTGTTGATGAACATCTGGAGGTAAAGTGAATTTTGACAAGTAGTCATGGCCTTTTTTCTTATGGAAGTAGCCCCCAAAAGTCACAAAGCTGAGGGAGGATCAGGTCCACAGTCACACAGACACTACATCTTTACAACACTTCTTTCTCCAGTGTGTCATACTATTACCCTTTGAGAGGGAAATCCTGAAGCTACCTACCTTAAACTTGTTCAAGTGACTTTGCAATTCTGTGGAAGTCTAAATCAAACAATACAATAAACCAGCTCATTTTTAAATGCTAGCACTGTATATATTCATCTGCAAATAAACAACATCACCCAGCAAAGCTGACTTGAAGAATACTGAGCTTTCTTCAGGGCTGTTCTGTTCCATATCACAGCAGCCCCCACCTGGTGGCAGCACAATCACACATGGGAGAAACAGTTTAAAAAAAAAATAAAAATAAAAAAAATCAGTGTTGCTTATGTGGAATGAGTTTTTATTTTTCTCATGCCTTTGTGTGTTGCCAAGTTTCCTTTTCCTATGGAAACTCCCATCATTAATAGACAAAAGCAAGGTTTGCAATCCTGCCTGTTCCACTCGCCCCTGAAGGTGTTTAACAGGAATATTTAATTGGTGTACAACACTTGGCTGAGAAATACTCTTGTCTAAGCCCCTTGAGTAGCAATTTGTCTGTTAGACCTCTCTCACCCAACTATTCTAATTCCCAAGGATCAGTAACATGGGTCTCAGAAAGTAATGCTCTAATAAACCACTGAAATTGCTTGTTACACAGTCATCCCTCTGTTTAATTATAACTTAAAGTAATTTCTTATTTTAAGCATCCCCTTATTTTCCAAAAATCTGCCACTTCTTTATGGTGACCACTGACTCTCTGTCTTTCAGAGGATGACTGGATATTACATGACCTCCAAACCACTGAGTGAACAGCATAAATGAATACTCTTCCATATACTGTTTTTGTATTCATGTATTTCATGAATGCAATCACATACCTTTAATAACTACATTTAGTTTTTATTAAGCATGACCGCACAAAGGAAGAGACAAAAACGTTTTATTTAATTTCTGCATTTTATTCTGAAACCACTGACCTCATTTTTAGGGCTAAAGATCTCCCAGGTAAAAATAAGTCAAAAGGATGAAACAAAGTGCCATGAAATCAGTAATTCAAAAGCATTCTTCTGCCATACAGGAAAATAAATCACATTAATGTTTTGCTGTACAAAAAAATAAATGAAAAAATTGTATCCAGTATATGAAGATATAGTTTAGATTGGAATGTAATTGAGATCATCATCTTCTGACTTCTATTTCTTGGTTAAGGAAAACCCCAACCCCCTTTGTTGCATATTAAAAAAAAGAAAAAGAAAACAGGAAAAATGCAACTTGCAAATACAGACGAAAAAAGTCATGCCCCGTAATTTATTAGTTTTCAGAGAGAAAATGAACAACTAAGCCTAGATTTGCTTCATCTTTCATGTACTTTGTGATAAACCTGTTCAGAACAATTATTAAAAAGCAAATTGCATCCTGATTTACATCAGTTTCTTTTATGACTGAACTTGTCTGCTCTAAGCCAGGAAAACTCAGCTTTTTCAGAAACAGAACATATTCTAAACTGTACTTCAGTACACTTGTACTCATCTTAAGGAACAATCTTGCAAAACACGCACACAAGACAAAATAATTTTTAGACTAGTAATACCTCATCCTCTGAAAAACTTCTAGAAATACCTAATCATTCAACAAAACAAGCTTGTGGAGCTGATAAACAAAATTTCCTCTTTCATGCTGCTTTTCAGACTCCTCAATAATACGCTGAGAATCCATCTAGTTAAAAGAAGCAAGATGAAAGTCAGAATGCATTCTTTATTTTTCCTACATAACATAGCTAAGAAAAAGTCTTGTAGAATTCTGAGTTTTGAATCATACAGGAATTTCAGTTCCATACTACACACTGCAACAAATCAGCCAGGGCTACAAAATTCTTTATCTCATGGTTTGCTTGAGTCAGAACACTGTTCCACAATCAATTCCAACACATTACAGGTAGTACTTTATGATCTGAGAAACATGTCCTGGGATTCTTTGGATGCAATGAAAATCCTGATCCAAAGCCTACACATTAGCTTGTTAAAAAAGATAAACACCAGCAGAAGTGAGTACATTATCTTCCTAAATCCAAGGATAACTGAATTTGAAATATGAAAATAGAAACACGTTGGCCTAAGGCAGCAGATCACAACACACTCTAAAAAAAGGCCTTTCAGAAATAACTGCCCTTGGTGTTTGTTCTCTGTCGTCCTTCTTTTCAAGGGTGACCCAAACCTCTCCTTTGTGGGCCACAGGGTGGGAGAGGTGCAGGGATGGTGTGTGTGACAGTTTTACTCCTGCACTCATTTCTCACTCCCTTTTAATTAAAAAACTCTACTTGTTCTTCAGGGAATCCAGTGGCTGCAGAGGTCCTTACAGAAAGGAAGGGAAGATTTCTAACAGAGTAGGAAGCTAGGAGAATTTTCTTATGAAGTGCTCTTGGGTCTTGAGAAAAGTGCCCTCCAGCCTGGTTGCACCACATCTGTTCTAAAACAAGCCACACTCCTGTCTGCCTAGAAAGGAAAACCACCTCAAACCACAGCAACCCAAAACAAAACTAAAATGCACTGCACATTCAGGAAAATGTAGCTACAGCTGCTTAATAAGAATAGAAAATTTTAACTTCCAACAAATGTGAAGATGCCTTTACAATCTCTCTCACTTTAAAACCTATGGAGAGTTCTGTTTGAAAACACTAAATATTTATATACACAAAATCAAAAAACAAGCCACCCAACAACTGAACAGACTCTACAAAAACAGGGTATCAAAGGACATCAGTGATTACATAAATAAAAGTTGTTATGCTTTAAATTTAACTCTACAGTGCTTTCAGTATTTTCAAAGTCAATAACCAAAAGACATCCTTCCAAAGGAAGTTCTCCCTTTCAACACTCTTAACTAACTGTACTGGCATACTCAAATTCCTCAAGGAAAAAAAAGCTATGAAAAGTATCTTTATACCCTTACCTGATTCCATACATATGGCTTCTCATACCAGGTAGGATCAATTATCTCTCGAGGCTTTGATTTGCAGATTAAACTGAAATTACATAAATACAGTCTTAAGAAATACACTTCTATTTGATTAATTGTAAAGGATTTTTTTATACTAAATACAACCAGATATTTACAAGGTGTCTGTGCTGAAGAGAATCTTAAATTTCCCTCTTAATCTAGTCTGATTTGTTCACTTCTCTGTACTTTGTCCCTCCAGTGTATAGTAAGTCAAAATACAAATTTTCTCAGGGACGTATAGTGTATCAGAATGTATTTTCTTCTAAAGAAAATAATGAGTTGGGTTTTTTTTTCAAAGCACTAGAATTTGCAACTGTAATTTATTCCTTACGTTGTATGTATGCTTACTCACTAGAATGTATAATACAGCTATTTTTAGGGTATTTTGTTTTGCATGACAACTCAATTACTATAGATTGTCTGTCTGCTCCAGTTACTTCCTCAAGCTGTGCAAAGTACAACAGTAGTAGACATTAATTAATTCTGTCTAGATGTGTTTTTCAAAAACTGGTTTTAGTCTTAAGTAGTGGTGACATGTTGTAAATACAATTAGCTTTTGAAAAATGGAAAACAGTTATGAAAGACTGTTCAGGCTAAATTTTTACCTATGTACTTGAATTAATGCTTTTTCCAAAACACAGAAAGTACAATTGGAAAAAAATACTCAAAACCACGAAAGGCTTTACACAAGGGAAAAGAAGAAATCATTACAATAATCAGAGTGTGTACTCCTTCAAATAAAAACATACAAAAATGATATAAAATAAAATTTTAAATAAAAATATCTGTAGGATTGTTGGAAGACAACCAATAAATGTAGAAAAATTCCAGGAGAGAAAAGGTGTAAAACCCTGAAGACAAAAAAGCCCAGGGGCTGATGAGAGTGACCGAGTCAGGCAGTCGGCGCTGACTGAGCTGGGACACGTCAGTGCCCAGGACCTGTGCCAAGGTCTGACCCTTCCCCTCCCAGCTGGCTGCAGATGTCTGAACAATCAGCCCAAAATAGGTGCCAAAACTGTAGCAAGTATTCACATGTCTGAACAAATAGCAGTGACATTTTAGTGCCTTCAATTTAGCATGTAAGTGCTGTTACTGTCACAGTCACCTCCAGAGAGGGGTGGTGGCTTTGCTTCTTTCTGCCTTTCCATCTTCCTTGACTTCTCCATTGCTTGTGCTCTTTTAATTTCACTTCTAGTGCCTCAAAAGGTAAGGCTAACTTGTTAACTTACTTTGGAATGCACCCATATTTTGTCTGGAGTTTTGGAAATAGGAAGTAGGGCTGCTTGCTTTTAACTTAAGGCAATGTAAGAGTTTCTTTTTCCACAGGTAAGAGAGCAGGTACTTTCAAAACTGAGAAACACCTGAAAAATCAGCATAAACAGCTGCTCTGATAATCATTCTGATAACCCTGGGTAAGAACAGGGTTCTCATCTTTATCAGCACAAGGAACTGCCTAACTCTGATATCATGCAGTGACTTTAACAAAGCTCTATTGGCAAAAAATGGTCCTACTTCTTAGAGATGAGGCTGGTAAAGAGTTATGTTATGGACTCTGGACCACAGCTCTTTTTAGCATGGTTTAGTAGAGAGAGAGACAGGTTAGGATGAGAAAATCCTCCTGATGATACAGACAGCACTAAAATGCATGATGAGTGTACAAACAAGGCAAGATTTTCCACATTATGCTCAGCAGGGACAGACATTAGAAGGAGCTGTTCCTGGGATAGTTCATTGCACTCCTCCCGAAATACAGGTTGAAAAAATTCTCCAGGCTGGCTGCACTGAATCAAAATATTCTTTTCAGAACCACTGCTTCACATACAAGAAGGAGGGAGGCTTGCTGGGAAAAAAGGCAGGTGGCCTTACTTCAGTTCCTAAATTTGCCTGGGACTTCCAATTCACTTGGCCAACACCTATACTGCACAGGTCTGCTGAGGGAGGAAAAGCAGCACACATTATTCAAATTTAACGTACAGGAAGAAAGAATTCTAAATCTTTCTGCACTGTTATGCCATAGGACTCCATTGGTTTTGTCCTGGGTGCAAAAAACAAGGATACATAAGAGCTGATATCCTGTAGAACAGGTTTTACAGTCTAGGTTTTATGACTCCTAAGTGATTTGGCTTCCCTGAAGAACCAGTGCTTCCACAAGAAGTGTAAGGTTGTTTAGTATACTGCTTTATAAATAAACAAAGTAAATGAAATGCATCATTAGATGAGAGTATATATTATTTTTCCAAAGCCTAATCTGAGCTATGCTTCAAGCAATCGCTCATTTTTGCTGAGACTGTGAAACAGAGGATCTTATTTCTACAAAATTATTACCATAGAAGCTTCTGACGAATATTTTCTTGCAGCTGTGCCACTTGCTCTTGTCCAGAATACACTGCATGTTCACAGAGCATCTTATTCATGGCTGTCCTTAGACTGTTTATCTGTAAAACACCAGTGGCAGAATATAAAGCACTTTAAGCCAGTACAAAGTCTGTATCATACTACACAGACATGAAGGTGGTTGTGTCATCCACATCACTCAATTTCAACTGGAGTATTAACTGCAGAACTAAAAAACATCTGAAGCTTCAGAAATGCTTCTTCCTGCAGCTGCACCTCTGGTGGTCAGTGATGTTAACATTTCAGCCACCTGATATCACAGTTTTTAAGAATACTCAGATATGCCATGAAACATACAGGCTACCACTTGCCTGGACTTTTTCCAACACAGTTACTTCTGTGAAAGCTTTAAGAATTTTCTCTCTGTCCATAATTTTTCACAGGTACAACAGCTTGGTGTTACCATTCTGGCTAAGGCATCATGAATACAGCCATCACACCAAGTAAGTGTTTTCAGAAAACAACAGCTCACAGGTATGTGCACCAGCACATCCACTGTGCCCTTGGAAAACCTCGAGAAACCACCCCAAGCTTTGCACACAGACCCAACAGGGCACGTCTTGCACTGTCTCAGGCACATGTCAAACACAGCCACTGTCCTGCACAGCACAGGTCATGTACACACTCCCCTCTGACAGGCCTCACTCTCTGAGCTGCAGAAGGCAGTAATGAGCAGTGCAGGGCCTTGACTGTTTGTTTGGCTGATCTGCTGTGAGACATAGCTCAATACAGATGATTTATCAGAGCTGTAAAATCAAACTGAAGCCTGCAAAGCAGCAGTGCTCTGCTTGTCAGGAACCGCTGTGCAATCCTAAGAACAAAACTGGTAAGTACTGACAAGCTGGTTACTGCAAAATTGATGACTGTATTTTGGAAACTGTGTAATATTCTATAATATTTTATTTGTTCAAAGTGTAGGGGAGGGGGCAACTGCTTCTCCTGATAAAAATCCAAGATTATAAAAAGGGAGTACATTAAAAAACCCAAACAAAACTACAAAACCCCCACACCCTACAAGTCCAAACAAGCTTTTCTATTAACAATAGGAGCTAACAAGCTCAGATTCACTGACTTCTACTGAGTTTCTACTGTAGTGAAAATTCTTATGCAAGTTTTACCTCTGCTATGTCTTCCAGTCCAAAATGCACATCAAATGTCACCTCCATATCATTTTCTGGAAGCAGTGGAGCCCCAGAAGTCTGACTCCAACCCAAACCACACAGAACACCAGTAAAATACTTCCCACTTTTATCAACTCTACATGAGAAAGAAAGAAAACAGTCTCACCAAGAGATGACAAAACTAAACTCTTATGAAGACAGACTTAAATGAATTTGTCTAAGCCATGAAATGCAAGATGTATTTGAAAGAAGCTAAAACAACTGAGCGGCATTCACACTCAGTCATACTGGTTTTTAAAATATATAGTGATGAAACAAAACTGAAGTTCTGGTTATAAAAACATATACTCACAAAACTTTGCAAAAAATCACACATAAGCAAAATAAAGGAAAGCAAGCTTCACTATTTTGAAATGACAGTTTACAAATACCAGAAATTCAAGAAAACAGAACAGTAATGCCACTGCCAGAGCTCAGCTTTTACAAAAAATTATGGAAGTTTCTCTCCTCATGTAGATTTAACATTCCCAGTTTACATTCCACCTTCCCAGGCTCTCAGCACAACTGTCAGGAGCTGTAATGCCTTATCATGAGGGGAGACTCTGTAGCATCAATTTGTAAGTACATGAACAAGTTATTTTACCTACATACTATACTGAAACTCATTAAAAAATACCAGGAAGAGAATATATAAACTGAAAGCAAAGAAATAAAATGTCAAAAATTTGTGGGGCTCCTAAAGAAAATAACAGAAGAGCCACCACTTTAGAATGCACAAATACCTGAGTTCTATTACAGGAGCAAACAGCATACTGAGGAGTGCAAGGAGGCCGTGAATAGGAGGCATCAAAGATGTTTCCCCTAAAATCAGAGACCCTGGCACCAAAAGAAAACAAAGATTTTAAGTAACTCTAAGGAGCATCTAATGAAAATGAAATCTCAAAAAGATGTAACACAGAATTATAGTGACATTATTTACTCATAGAACTACTCATATAAAACCACAAGTCTAGAGAAATCATCCAAACATTTTTTTTAGGCATTACCAGATGCAGTTACTGATACATCAGTGGCCACCAATAGCTGCTGAAAGGGCTCTTCTGCACCATCATGGACAACAACTGAGTTTATGCTCTCCTTATGTATGAAAACATTTCTGAGGAAGAAGTATTTTCAACATTAAAAACCCCCAAAACTCATACAAACATGTAAAGAAAAAATTATTTTAAATTCACACAACACAAACTCAAAATAGCTGTTTACTGTTAGCAGATTTAAATGACAGTTAATAAATAATTTATCTGTGAGACAATAATGCACCTTACAACTACTCTAAGATTTTAAATAGCAACAGTGTGTGTATTAATGTAATTCAGGCCTGACTCCTTCAGTCTTTTCAATGAAAAAAAATCAGAAAAAAAATCTCTAAGAGTAACTAGGTGGTTTTTGCCTATTTATTGAAAATAACAGAGGTGAACGTATCTCACAATAAAAGTCTTCTTATACCTGAACTGGGATACTTTGGTCAGACTGTAGCATTTCAGCTGGTAAGGACTGAATGGGCCAACAACTGTTACCTTCAAAGAAAAAGAGAGAAAGACAAGTGACATTCTAGTTAGTCAGCACTTAAACTCTTAAAATCCAAATGCTTTATAAATTAAAGCCAAACACATTTCAGCATGCAGTGAGCAACACTGAGTTGCTAAATTGGTAAGATGGCATTTTCATTTCACTCATCTAAAGCAAACTTTGCTTGTTGAGGCACTTTATCTAAAATAATTTATTTTCACAGGTGCTACAGATTCATGATTTTCCTCTGGATTAAAAAACCCAAGTTCAGACTTCATAGATCATTTAAGAATATCAGGTAATTTTATTTATGTGATGAGGTGTTTAATCTTGAAAATATCTCTCTTTATGAAGTGGGTAGTTAAACAAGATTACTCCTGTGGGTAAATGGAGCATTTACCCATAGATTAGGTGCTTGAAAGCCTGAAATTTTGTCAGGTCTGAAATGGGAAAATAATCAGAATATAGATGAGGCCCAATCTGTAATCAGAATGCAGAACAGAACACACAAAATCCTGTTTTATATTCCAATTTAGTAGTGACTAGATACCTCAAAACACATTTCTGAGTTTGGCACTGGCAGAGCAAAAGCATCATTACCCTCAGTTACTGGAACGTTCACTGCTTCAGCTATCCCAGCTGCCTACCTATCACTAGCTGATGAAAAATGAAACACTGCATATAGTAAAGAGCATGTTGAGATTTTCTGAAAAACTGCCAGGGCTGCAAACGTGGGTTTTTGCTGTGGTTTATGTAATGAAGACTACCATGTAGAGAAACATTGCATTTGGATGTTAAATTTGATCTCTGTTCTGCATGAGTTCCAAGTGCTGCCTTAGATGTATCAGAGGAGCTGGATCACAGCTCTCAAGGCTGTACTTCAGAACTCTGAGCAAAGCTGCAGCAGACCAGTCTGAAACAGTGGTCACACTATGGCCTTTTACCCACAGAAAGTAGAATGCCCTACGAAATCCATCAAACAGAGCTTGGTTATCTGTGGTGCTTTCAGTCCTCATCTCCATTCTAACAGTGTGAGAAGCAGGGTCATGTGATGACAGGCCAAAACCACCACTGAAGTTACCTTATGGGTTGGTGCATCGGATTTATTTTCAGAAAAACAGTTCAACAATCTTTCAATGAGATGCTTTTCTTCCTGTCTTGCAGATACAAGCATTTGCTCTTCTTCCTTTGCTTTGTCCAAACATAATTCCTTGAGCAAATCATGGCTTTGCTGCACAATAATGGAAGCGTTAAAAGCCTTGAACAATTATTTCTTTAAAAATTTTACAAAAAAGGTCCTACACAAAGAAATACTGGCATCCAAAGATAAAAAACAATGTTGTGATGACCTTTCAGATTATGTAAAACATCAAATGGAAGAGAGTGAAAACTATGAAGCAGTTACAGTTTTTCAGAGTTTCAAGAAAGAGTGGAGCAGTTCAACTGAGGAAATCAGTTCCTGAGAAACATCTCTCCCAGAAGGGGTCTCAAAGCAGCAATGCTTTCGGCCAACAGCTCGATGTGCATTATGCACACACAGAGAAATGAACTGCCCTATTCGAGCACTAACCTTGCCACTAGTCAAGCTGCAGCTCAGCTTCTCAGGACAGCCTGAACTGAAATAAATCAGAGTAAGAAAGGCAGCAGCAGCTTAGTCAATACGTACTCGTGACTCAAAGGACTCCTCAGCGGGCTCAGCGTGGCTCTCCTCGACGAGCACGTCCCGGATGTTGAGCAGCCCCCTGTGGCCCGCGGGCCGGAAAACGTCCACGTGCAGGACGCCGTGCACCAGGGAAAAAACCTCCACGAGCAGGCGGCAGCCGCTGGCCAGGGAGGCGAATCTCTGGCTGGCGCTGCAGCTCCAGCGCTCCCCGCACACCAGAGACCTGGCAGAGGGACACATCTTGCAGATCTTGAACTCTAAAGCCTGGGGCAGAAACAGCAGGAACAAGGCTTGCCTGACTAGAGGATCGGCCAGGAAATATTTCACTTTCTCGACGAACTGTCTGAATTAGTAATTATAAATTATTTCATAATTATTGTGGTGGCTTATGTTAACTTCTAGGGCTGCTGTAAAGCTACTGGCATAATTCCTACTCCATCACTGCCAACACATGACAGCTCCTATCACTTCAAAGTAGTACACAGTTGCTAAGGAATCAGAGAAAACAGTGCATAAAGGAAAATCTGGTAGTAATTCACTATTCACACTGAAATCTTATGACCACAGAGATGTCTTTCACAACTGTTTGCAGTAAGGTAACAGAAAACTTGGTAAGATCACTACAGCTCTTGTGCCCCTGGCAGGCAAGAGTAATTATGTTCTCATGTCCACAGTTACTATCTGTAATTACGCCTTTGAATGAATTTGAATGAATGCAGAAATCCTAGGTTTTTTTCTAGCAAGTCATTAAAAGTGGTCATTAAAACATCAGGCTTAAAGCAGAAATACATTTCTGTTTAATATGTGTGTAGAAAATACAAAAAAGGATGCTTCTTGCCAAAATTCTTTTTTTACGTCAATTACAAAAGAAAACCAAACAAAATTAGCCCTGTCAAGATCTAATCCTATTTCTGCTGGTCCATTTCTCATTTTCATCATTAAATGCTTCAGCAAACACAATTAGTATGATACACCTGTTTCTATTAGCTTAAAAATATCTGAGTGAGCACTGAAAAACTGAATTACAATTGAAGTATAGTTAGTTTATTTGTAAATATAGCTCAAGATAATTATTTTTCTGAAAAACTAGCTATAAAATCCCTCTAATTTGTGTCAAAAGATCACTAGATCTGTAATACTGATGTATTATCATCAAGAGTGTTCTGTCTGAGAAGATCCCAGGAAAGCCAGCAGTTCAGAGAACAGCAAAGCAGCATGAAAAAAACCCAGAGCTTTACAAAATTAGAATTTCTCTACAATTTAATACAACATAATTCAATTACACCCAAGAATTCCTGCTCTGTGAATACACACACCTTTGGAAAACACTTGCCTATTAGAGAAGGTGATTTGTAGGTACTTGCATCAGCAAAATACCTATTTTTTAATTATTATTCTGAAAAGCATCCTGACAAAGTTCACTCCTGTTTGCCAGGCCAGACACAAAAATATCTAGTAAGCAGCAGCCAACAGTATCACCCCTACCTGGAAAGGAAGCCCTTGAAGACAGCTTGGAATCTCTTTTAATTTATTTAAAGGCACTTCTGACCTATTGCCATAATCCACAAAAAAAACCTGGAAAAAGAATCGAGAGTATCTGCAAAAATTCCACAACATTAAAAGTGCTACTTTTAGTGCCAAGAAAAATCCTGACTTGAATTTAATAATTACAGTACAACACAAATCTTATCAAGTCACATGGAAGCAAATTCCAGGTCTGGAAAGCATGCAAATGAAGTCACATCAAAAAGAATACATCAAATTTTATCACGTCTATTATTTGATCCCTTGGCCTGAATATCCACTTGTAATGCAAATAATCCACTAAATCTAGAAAAGGCAAGTTTCTCTGAAAGGCTCTCAATTCTCTCCCCACACTCAGATCTGTGTATCCTTGCTTCTTAACAGTGAGCTGTACTACCTAACAACTGCTTTTAGCTAAGCAAATGTGAACAAGTATTCAGTCAGTGTTTATATATTCAAATGAGAAACTGATGAGATTAGCACTATTCACTAGTTTTTCATGATATTAATACTGAATATTGTCATAGTTTAACTCTACAGTGGTGGCACCCAGCCAGGTTAGGAAACAAAACAAATTCAAAGGCCAATCTGAAAAAAAAATTACAATCTGTCCTTAAAACTGCTGAAAAGTATTGGCCTCAAAAATCAATACCAATCTTGAACTGTGGCACTCATTTCCATTACTCATCTCGGCACAAAAAGCCAAAATATTCTGATGAATTTGTTGATGATACAGAACTCAGCAGCATAAACATTGTTCCAAAAAAAGGCCACGTTTTCAGATTCACTGAAGGTTTTAGTCTTTATTTTATTTCATTCTGCAAGAGCTTCTGAATTTAATACTAAAAATTCTCATGTTCTGGAAAAGAAGCAATCTATTCTAGCCAGAGTGATTTGTTGAAAAAATAAATGAAAAAAACAAGCAGCAAAGCTCCAGATTGTTAAGCCAATTACATGCTACCAATTCAATATGACACAGCACATTACCTCAGCAACATCTCCATGAACATACAGAACATGAGCTCTGTAGTATCCTCTCTTTCCCAGATAAGTGAATGGTGCCAGACAAAGCACATCTACACGTGGAGGCACTGCTAAATCCATCAGGTTCTGATAGTTAATTTCAGCACTCAGAGCTTGGAGTACAGCGGTATTTTTTTCATCTGTCCTGTAACCCCAGAAGTGTCCAACTTCTACGATCTGCAAGTAAAAAAATTTGAGAAGAACAGATTTTGTATTGTTCTTCTACATCAAACACAAACCACATCTGAGCAAAATACATGAAAACACTCCTACTCCTGACACAACAGCTCACACACTGCAACAATGCACTGAAGCATTTCGGTCTCATAATTTGATTTTTTTGGAGAATGTTTATTTTCTGTGCTACTGCAACATACTTTTCATCTAAACAGATTCTGATATAAGCATTACTAAAATACAGAAAATTAGGGAAAGTCTGCTTCCATTTTCCTAAACCAAGTCAACATAGAGGAAATACAAGGCAGACAGTTGATTAGGCAGGTGCACAGATCTGGTGCACCTTTTTTAAATCAGTGACAGAACAGCAGTCAGCTACATGTGCCAGCACATCAGCATTGTTACTCTATGATGAACCACAGTTCAGGAAGCTGGTGATAATATACACCTATTTAAATCCAATTAAATAAAGTAAGTAATTTTTTCAAGTGTCTAAACTCATATAACCATTGCAGACTTTATACTGAATGCCTGTGATAAAAACCAATTTTTATTTACAATCATTAAAGCTGGCATATTATAACAGAAGTAGCATGGACAGCCCAGTGATTGGATCAAATTCATTAACATTTTTCATCCAAGAGAACCAGTTGAATGGAGGAAAATATTCTTTTCTCCACTTGCAAAACAAGCCACTACTAACAAGAGCTGTTTTAATACTTCATCTTATCATTTCCCCTGGCTCAGTGGTTTGAATGTTTTTATTACTTTTATTTCAGCAGCATATATATCGCTATTATTCAACTAATGAAGATGATAGCTAGCACAAGATTGAAAAATCTCAGCTTCATGTTTCAGAAATATTTGTATACACATATAACTTTCCCTTAATACACTTCTATGCATGAAATATTTTTCTGAATGAGCATACTAATTCATCTCATTTCTCATATGTACAGTTTCTGAAGAAAACTGGCAGTTAATAACCAAGTAAATGGCCCAAATACCTACTGATTTTCATTTTTATAGTTTACACAAGTATTTTCCCTCTTCCATTAATTGTCTTTACATTTATGTCTACTTCCAGCTAACATTTACTGCCAGCAAATCCCACAAATTTTGTCAAGTGGAAACATGTGAGTACTGTTTAATAAAGAACTACTGGAAGTAAGACCAAGAATATTCCCCATGCTTCTTACAGACACCTCTGTACTAAAAAAATTCTCAGCACCCAATTTTTTAGCTTAAGCTTGTCAGATATTCATCTCTGCTAAGCTATCTAGATACTAATTATTAGATATGACCTACTTCAAATATAGAACATTCCTACCTCTGTTACCCTGATGGACAGAAAACGACTTGGGATCATCTTTGACATTTGTAAATCACCAAATAAGATTTCCACTGGCTCCACTGTCTGCTTCTGACAGTCCACATTTACTCTAAAATGGAATAAGGATGCTGAATACTTCACTCACAAGGGAAAACTCAAGAGGATGAGTTTTTTTGCTTTCATCTGCTTCCCAAGGGCAGCAAATATACCTAGGGCACACTTAATGACTTTTATTTAGAAATACATCTATTCAATTAGAATGGAAAATAACCACACAGAACCAAATTACTACAGAGTAACTGTTTTAACTGGAATATAACCAAACACAGAAAGACAGGTACCAGGACAAAACTCTGCCATCACTTTATTAAAAGTTGAAAGAACTAGGGTTAAATAGTGGTGCTTTTTGCTATGGAATTTTCTTCTAAGCTTATTTTTAGAAATATATATAAAATACTCCTTTTATTTGACAAAGGTAAGAACTTTAAAATTAAGTCTTTCAGCCTAGGAGACTTGAGCCCCTCAAGAAACGATTTCTACAAAGATTTTAGTGCTGTTTTGGGCAGAGTGAAGGTGCTAAAATATTTTATTAAAAGCTAAGTACAATCAACTGGAAGTAAAATAGTTACCTGTACTTCAACCTCCCCAGTTCATTCCTGCCCTCCTATTCTAGATTTCTTATTTTAAAATACTGAAATGGCTGCAGACTAATCAGGAGCTAGGCAGAATGCCATTTATCAGTTACATGTGTGACCTGAAGCTCAGAATCCCAGCATACAGTAACATGCAAACACACATGCCAGATTTTGTGGGCAAAAGCAGGTGTGGAACAAAGAGAATCAATACACTGCATTTCTCAGCATTATTTCCTATTATGTTGTTACACCTCATGTCCTTATGCTTCCCCACAGTTTCTTTTGTTAAGCTCTGTCTCCCTCCCTTTCTTTTTTGTCTCCAAATGCTACTCCTTATTTATTCTGGTTGCAGCAATCCATGTATTGTCTTTATCATGAAAAGAAGTAACTGTAAATCCATATTTTCATTCCATTTCATTCCATTCCATTACTCCAAAGGAAAATAGAGTAGGAACCTTGGGAGGATGGAGGGGAGGGGAGATGATTGTATACTTGGAATTCTCCTAAACAGCCAAATACCTTTAACTATAAAGAAATATTTAAAACAATCATTTATTCCTAGTCCTGCAAAACCATTCTGCTTAGAAAAAGTTTACATCTGTTTTTTGAACCTAACATTTTTTCCTTGGTGACACTTCCAAGGAAATTCCCACTGAATCCAGCACACCTCATTTCGCTGCAAAGAAAAATATTTTACATATGCAATACAATTACCTTAGAAATTCCAAACCTGCAGCTGCTGCACCTTGCACTTGTCTTCTGATATCCTCTGGATAATGGACACACAGCTCAAAAGGGATCTTCAGTTGTGACATCTTGACTGCCAGGTACACTTCAGGAAGAACCTTAAAGACCTCCCTTGGATTACGGGAGAACTCCACAAAAGCCCTGTTTTCAAAAAAAAAGAAGAAAGTATTTTTTTCTCCCTGTCTTTATCCTAGCAGGCCAGCAAACAGTAAAAGTTAGGCTCCTCACAGGCTCTGTCTACTGCTTTTATGTACCTTAAAACTTTAACTACCAGGATGGTGATGAGAAAACTTTGTAACATTGTCAGCAGCACATGCCAAATTTTATGCAAATAGGATGTGAAAATATATGTGACTAAGGAAAGCATTCAAGATTGAAAAAGGAATAAGCAGGGTTACATGAATTCAGCTTTGGGCAGTAATAGGCTGAAATTAGTCAGATTATCAGCTCAAAAAAGCCATCAGACTGTACAAATGAGCTAAATTCAGTGTAACAGACAGAAATAAATACAGACAGATGAGTTGCAATTAAGGCCCACTGTCAGAGAATAGAAGAGACAAACCAGAAGGCTCTACCTCAGCTAGCTTATCTAATGTTATTCCAACCAATATACATCAGACTTCAAAACCACCTTTATAACTTTAACCAATATATTAAAAATAAGTTACTGATTCCAAAGAGAGAAGAAATTAACTAAATTTGTCAGTACATCACTGAAAAAGAAATTGATTACTATATTTGTAACTGAGAACATAAGGCAGGATACTTTATTTTACACTTACCTTGATCCATTGTAGGAAATAGATTTTACCTGCCCACACTGTCTAAGCAGTGATTGCAACTGTTTATGGTATATATATCCATAGGGAGGAATGTTCTTCAGCTGTTAAGAAAAAGATGTTAAATTTGGATACATTCAATTGCTTTAATGCACTTTCAAGTTCACCTAAAGAGTTAGCTTTCCTCTTCACTTGAGATGCAGTAATTATGTACAATCTGAACTCCAACCAATTCCAAAAGTCCTATATAGTACATTCAAAAATCCCAAAGGACAGTAAAAAGCATTGTTTTGCGGCTAATAATGCCCTACTGCTTCAAGCCAGTAGATAAACTATAAATGAAGCAAATTAATTTCTTATTATATATATCTATTACTCTGATATTTGTTCCAAGAAGCTGTCTAGTGCCTCTTGATTTTGCTTGTAACAGAAAAACACTGGAATGCTATGATTCTTTGTCCACCATTGGGAACTATATCCTAGACAGTGTGCACAGCCCAGGAAACTGAAGGACCTACAGCTCCTGCATATCCTGGCAGAACTATCATATACTGAATTACTGAGCTATGGTGGGACAGCTTGCACAACTGGAAAGCTCTCTCACATGGATATACACCTTTTAGGGATGACAAAGAGCAATCTCCTGGTCTTCCTTGTGTAGAGGAGTACCTCCAGTGTAAGTTTTCACAACTATTAATATGCACCTATACCTGCATGTCTATTTCTCTCACTTTTTCTTAGTAGTATCTTATAGGAGATCTTGATTTAATACAGGATCATGAGCTCCTAATTAGCAAGTACACTCTTTGAGACTTTGAACTATTTTTCAGCGTCTATGTAACTGTCTATTCTTTTCTCTAGCTCTTACAACTTTAGACAGGAAAAAACAGATTGTTTTTTCACAATGTTCCTATGGCTTTAAGTTACAGCACTAAGATAAGCTGCTAGTCAAAACCATGGTCTAGGTTAGACTGCAGAAACTGCCTCAAGGGAAGATAATTTAGAGACCAGGGTGTGGGAGGTTTAATTGTCTTTTATAACTTCAGCATATTATTAGGAGCAACATATGGCTGCAAGAACCTCTCCAAGTGCAGCATTTGTGCCTAAGGTGATCATTTACACTGATGAAGACACAACAGCTACTTCTTCTTTCTTCAAGGTAACAGGCAGTTGATGTATGAGCAGATCAAGAGTTAAATACATTAAAACTAAGTAGCTGTTTAAATCTATCAATTTAATATTAATCAATGCTGCTGTGGCAAGACTCATCTTTATTCCACAAGACTGAATCTAGTCTGGTATTCTGCATCAATATCCTTAAATAGTGTGAAGCACAAAAACATCCCTTGTCAACAAGGTTTTCTGACTCTCTCTCCTTTTTATCTGTTTTCTATTGTGCCAATAAAAGTCTATTCTTTGGTTCCTTGGTAGGTTTGGTTTCTTTGAGCACAGGTCATGGTTGTTTTACAGTGTTATACCCAGTTCAGATACACCAAACATTTTTAGTTTAGACTGCACAGTTTTTCAAAATCAACACAGCCATTTTCAATTTGCACTTATGCAATCAGCTGAAAAGCAATTTTAGAAGATAAAAAAAGCCCAGTGCAACACCTGAGTAACCTTAAAGCAACAAGCATATATGCCATGCACTAACAAGATTATAAAAAAAAGTAAAACTCAAGTTGCAACACTACATTACATAAGTACTCAGTAAAAAGTACCCTCGACAGTCCTGTTCTATTTTTCCAAATATTTTTTTTAGTTTGATTAAAGCTGTTTGCCTGTGCAAGACTAGCAATCAAATGCATAGAGGCAGTTCTCAGGAATTCTTCTAAAATTGCCCACCTACACAATGTTTATTGTATTGGAAGAAAGGAAGGTGGTAAAGACTTCACCAAGCAAGGATCAGAGTAGGTAATTATTTCTGTCCTTGCCCAAGATAGAACAGAACTTGAAAATACCACCCAAACACTTCATATTTCTGTTACTTGATTCTTAATTAAGTCATTCACCTTCTTAACATACCATTACAGTGGTTTTTGGATCCTTGCCAGCAAGGTCTTTCATGGCAATTTCTTCATCACATTTTCCAAAAGTACAGTAGTTCGGATAGAAAGCACCAGCTATTACCACCTCAAATCAAAAAAACATTTTATGAAACACCAGATTATATTCAGTTTCTTGAAATGAGATACACTGACAACATGAAGAGACCACCAACAAATCTTCATATGAATATATTTTCCTATCTCTGTCCAGTAACTACTGGAACTGCAGACTAAACACAAATTCACGTAAATTCTTATAAACTTCTTTTCATGAAAAGAGTTCAATCTTTGGAACAATTCTACAACATTTTAATGCTTTTGTATGCAGACTTGCTCTATTCTATTCTATTTCACAGCTGAAAACTGTGAGCTCTGATTTCAAGAGCCTCAATTTGAATAAACTCATACAAAATAGCTACAGGTAAATTGTTCAATTTTCAGGCTGCATCTCAAAATATGTAACAATTCAGTTCCAAGAAGCTCACTGCTTACACAGTTAAACCAACTGCCACTAAAATGATAAACAGGTCTGCAAAAATAAAACCACTAATAATCAGATCAAATAAGGCAAGAAATTTAATTGGAAATTAGACAAAGTTAAAGTCGCTCAAAGACATAAAATTGCCTGCACTCCCTCCCCACTACCTAACCAAGCCAGTGTTCAAATAAAACACTTTCTAAATAGCATCTTTTTACAACAGTAAAGCATTACCTGCAAGATGAAGCGTTGTTTGCACACGTATTCCTGGTCCACAGCAGATGGCTGAGCTTTAACATGCATGTTAAATGCACTGACTCGCCTTTTCAAGTTGTGAAATAACTCTGCCACCTGAAATTTGATCTCTAAGTTATATTTAGAATGGATTAAACCCAGCCACAAACTGAAATAATATCTGTTAGCTGAAGTCTGAAATAATTGGGCAAACTACCTTCCCTTTTCAGGTGACTGGTATGCATTTCACCAATATACTGCTCAGCACCTCTATTTTGGAAAATAATTTCAGTACTGTGACTCAAGCAGTTTCCCTTATAAAGAACAACTCTGTAGTCACAAAGAGTATCATGCATATATGATACAGACCAAAATTAGGAAAAGAACTTAAATACAGGGTGATAGTCTCTATTTAAATCATTTTAGGTTTCTAACTTAGGAGGTAAAAATCATGCTAACAATCCAGAATTCTGCACCCAACTGCAGCAATGATCATGCTGCACCCTCAGTTTAGCAGACAACTGTGATTACTGTGAGAGAGATCAAACTTAGGCCCTCCAGCAGAACATATTAAAGCTTTGCATCTTCAGCATTTCCAAGAAGCTCCCACAAGCAACCACTGGCCCTCTGACCAGACAGTGAATGCATTAATTCTCCCAGCTAATTCTGGAGCAAATGTAGCAAAGCACTGTCCTCACAACTTCTCTGTACCCACATATCCCTTCCCTTTCAGCTGCTGGCAGTTTTAGGACACTACCAGAACAATCACCATTGCCAGAAAGGAACCCCTGTGACTGAGTCAGTTCTGCAAACCCACTTCCACACAAGGGATTATGAAATTAGGATCTTTAGGTGCAGCAAATAAAAGCCTCCAAATCCTACCAAGTGTAAAGGTGACCATCCTAAACTCCTTATGTATTATGTAATGCACAACCTCTTCTGGCATTATCTGAAGCCGAGCCAAGAGAGGCTGCCATGTGAGACTGATCATTCCACTGTCCAGTTTTACAAAATTTGCTCTTCTCTAATTGTTTTTTGTTCTTATCACATATCCAAGTCATAAAACTATTGCCATTTGTTATCCAGATGGCTGCTCACTATCAAATTCTAATTGTATTTCCTGTGCTTTCTGAACACAAGCCCTATACTGCTCATGCCAGAAGTATGAACTGGTGAAATAATGGCCGAGGCCATTCTGCTAATCAATTACTCAGGAGTTTTACTTATTTTCCCCTCAATATATCAAATTAAGATTGAAGCCCATTGTGATGCTGAGTTTTCATTAATTGCTGCAGTAATGTTAGCAACAAAGCCCCACAAATTCTCAAGTCCAGGCCTTACCATGTAACTGTATTTGCTTAAGAGTTTTCTCAACCAGAAGACAAGTTATTTAACAACAGACAGCAGTCACACCACAACCAGTGATCTGAGGAACCTATAAAACTAGCTTTCTTAAAAATATTAAAAATGTTAAAGTTAATTATTTAACACCACTTTGTTTATCCTAACAAAAGGAAAATACACACACACACATATACATATTGATAGTTACACAGCACAGTAGGTTTACCCAAGATCTTAACATTTACAGAGAATAAGGAAAGTTAAGTCCTTCTGCTTATGAAAACTACTACCTATTTAATCTTACCTCTTTGATCTTGTTTATATGAACACAATTAGATCGACCCCACTCAAGCTCTTCCTGAAAAAGAGAAAACTTTTTTCTTCTACTGCTAGTAAACTTTATCTCACGTTCTTCTGTGTGGACACAAATAATAGTTCCATATAGCAACTGAAGAATTTCATCCCATTTCACAGCTTTGCATTCATACTGAGTATTATGACACATATAAAAATATAAGACAGTTATGTATTTGTCTAAAACAATACTTTGGTTATCACCAATTCAGCTGTGGGTCATCTAAATTTTCCATATCAATCCACAAGTCCAAGTCCTCTGTGCTGCTACTAAAAAAACCTCCTTTAAGATTCACACCTAGAGAATCATAGGAATGTTAAGATTTGAAAATATCTCCAAGATCCTCAAGTCCAACCATTAACCCAGCACTGCTGTGTCCAGAACTAAACCCCATTACCAAGTGCCACACCCACATGCCTTTTGAACAAATCCACGGATGGTGACTCCACCACTTCTCTGGGCAGTCTGTTGCAATGTTTTCAGTGAAGAAATTTTTCCTAAATCCCATTTAAACCTCTCCTGGTGCAACTTGAGGCCATTTTCTCTGCTTCTATCACTTGGGAGAAGTGGCCAACCCCCAATTCACTACAACCTCTTTTCAGGCAGATGTAGAGCAGAAATGTCTCCCCTGAGCCCCCTTTTCTCCAGACTAAACACTCCAGTTCCTTCAACCGCTCCTCACTCTGGAGGCTTGTGCTCCACACCCTTCACCAGCTCCACTGCCCTTCTCTGGACATGCTCCAGCACCTCAGTATCTTCCAGTATTTTCCATACAGGACTTGAGGTGTGGCCACACCAGTGCCAAGGACAGGGGGAAAAAAAAAAATCACTGCTGGCCACACTACTGCTGATAAAAGCCAGGATGCCACTGGCCTTCTGGCAACCTGGGAACTCCTCCAAAAAAACTCAGAACTTCTTTCTCTGAATGCACATCTTTATCAGAGAGATTCTGGCCATCCTGGCTACTTGTTGTAATACAGTGTATGTTATGCACTGGTGTTCATAAAAGATACTACACTCTGAAAGAACAGGGGAAATAAAAAAGGTTTCATCTTGTGTACACAAAAGAAGGACTGGAGGCCATTATTGGGAGCATGCTACTGGGTTTTGTGACTGATGTACATAAACATCTTCCATCTTTCAGGGTTTTCTGAGGGGGTAGGAATCTGTGTGTTTAAAAAAAATAGAGATACTTATGCACAATAAAAGTATTTCTTTCAACTACAGCTCAATTTCCCTTTTTAGGTTGGATTTCAAACCCTCTGGGCACTGTTGATTCATCTGTGAAAGGGACTAACATAAGGGATTGTCTTCAAATAACTCTGCACTGGATTCAAACACTCATTTTCTCTCAAAGCTTATCCTATTTATGTATGAAAATTCCTAATTATTATAAATAAACATTGCTATCAAAAACTTCTTTTCATATTTATTATGAAAATAAAATACTCCAGCAATTAAGTCACCAACCTTGAATAGAGAAGAAGAAATAAAGTTTAACTAACCATGGGATTTCTCAGTTTTCCTTTTTCTTTGCAGGCTTGCCATGCCTAAGGAAAAAATGGTGCCATATTCAGACAGAAGATGTAGTGCTTTAGTAATAATTATTACAAATATTAATGTGACATTTAAAGCTATGAACTTTTTTTCCTCTTGTCAACACTGAAACTAATTTGTTAATAACAGGCTGTCCACCTGGCTTTATGGATGGAAATGGATGGAAAGTTAAAGCACATCATCTATAGATTATTAGAACAATTTGGATACTTTGACACTGTAATAAGCAGATTACTTTCAAAACTGTTTTTTTACTCCTTGTTTTGTGACAAAAGGAAGTAAACTGACTGATTCAGAGAAGTTCTGATGCAAATGCCTCCCACAGAACAGGGTTGCAAGAGAAATTAAAATACCCAACATATTAATGAAAATAACTTCATTATTAGGCAGCTTATGACAGATGTCTGCAGAATCCATTCCTTCTAGTTTGACAGCAAATGACCTCATAACACAATATTCCAGCTTACTGGGGACACTGACTACAAGCAAGGTTGAACAGCCACACTGCATTTTCCCATCTTGATAAAAAAGAAGGAATCTAATCTGAACTAAAGAGTTTGGAAACAAACTTTCCTGAACCTACCTGTTCTTTTCTGATACTCAGCCACTCAAAAGAAAGCCTTCACATCACTCACACACAGAGATACTTCACTGGAAGCTCTGAATGTTCATGTTTATTCTCCAGGACAACATACTGGTTTATAGAAATAGCATCTTCAGATGAACAGGTGATAATTACCAGGTGACACAAGGGAAATGCATAATAGGATAAGGGGAATTCAGAAAATATTATTTTTGAGCCTCAGAATTAGTGGATATATATGGCATATATGCCCATGTGTGCTTCACAAAATTATGACAGCAGAGTAGAAAAAAAAGTCAAGTTTTGACTGAAGGGTAACATGTTTTAAAAAAAATGAATAAATTAAATCAGCAGCTGAAGATTTTTGACTCTCCAGTAGATTACAGAACACACCAGAGCATGCATAATATAACATGTTGGAATTGGAGTAGCAAGTTCCTCTAGCAGAAGCCTTTGCTGTGCTGTACCAGCTCTCCCCTGGCCCAGAGGAACTGACCCCTGTCCATGGTACTGAGCCACCGAACAACCACGAGTATCAAAAAATGGTGTTTGCACAAAACCAGCACAAAGCCAAAGCTAAGAAGTCTGGAGAAAGGTCACCAAACTCCTTCTGTACTAGAATTTACCAGTCCAAACTGTCCTTGGTTAAAAATGATCTACAAACATCACCACATCTCTGGCATTTTGTTTTTGGCTATTGGAGACAACTGGAAATTTACACAGCTGGACAAAGACTGCAAAAAGCACCAATATGGAGCTATCAGTAATGTGAAGTTTTTAACAACTGCAAAGCACAAATGCTGCATTGATCCTCCAAAGGTGAGATTCTCCATCCTGGTCTATCAGATTTCACTTTAATCTAAGCTGGAACAAAAGACTTACCCTAAATGCATTCAGAATTGCAATACAGTCACTCCTACTATTCCCAGCAAAAACCATTTTTTTCCTGTCAATAAGAACAAAAACTATCAGTAACAATATTTTTTTTCAAATATTGCATGTATTACACAGCTCAGTAATAAAATAAACCCTCTACGTCTTTAATAAAAATGACCAATACACTTATTGTAATTATTTGCTCTTATTCATATCTCTTTGCTGAAGGAGTTGCACTGTATGAGCAGGATAACAATAAGTAATTGTCCTTGCTATTTAAAGAACCATTTTAATAGACACTGCCACATAAGAAAGGCAAAGCTGGAGAATCAGGCCTTGTGCTCAGGAAACAGTGAGTTAGCTCTGCAATTTATGTTTCCAAATAAACTGATTCCAGTTTCAGCTACCTGGAAAAGCTTCTTTTTGCACTGCTTGGCATTTGAACATAAAATCAGACTCATGACATGGAAGATAATATTGAGAGATCAACTTTGCCCTCTGCTCTCAAATGTAGCTGGGAAGTTTTAAAAGATCTGGGGTACTACCTGTATGCATCAACATGCTTTTTGAAAGGCACTGCAAAAAAATTCCGCGAAGACAGCGCTGCAGCTACAACAGAAACAAATCAAAATGAAAACCAGCAAATCATTTGGGTTTGGAGAAATGTTCTCACGTGGTCTTCTTTCAGTTACCTATAATAAGGCATTCCTCTAAGCAACCAAAGATATGCCCAAGGACTATCAATTTTCCAAGATGCAGGTCCACTGGCAACTGTGTCAGTACCATTCCTAAGAAAGTCAGCTCGCCATCATGCAGATTTTCTTCTGTTTGCACACAGGTTGTAAGTGCTCCAAGCTAGAGAAATTAAAATATATTCACTTGTAAAAGCTGACTAAGTAAACCTAAGACAAGTTTTAAAGCCTGGTACTTTTGAAACCAAAGCTACTACATATACTGGATATAAAAGCAAGCTACAAATGATGCAAATATTATTTCTTAGTACTTTGGAAAAGAAAGAAGTTCAATGCAATAAAGATTCTACCCCTTTTCAACTTTATAATTGAAAATCAAAATCACCATCCTCCTTGTATGGGTGAGAAGGGTATCTTCAGGCTATCTTCATAAACACTGTCACTTATGAAGTTATTTTTTTTATCTATTTCTCTGTTCTTGCTCACCACAGAAGCTAATCCTCAAAGAGTGCCATTACCCTGATGAAATTACAGTCTTCTTTTAAAGATGTAACTACAGAAATTATACTCAAAAGGATGGGAACCCAACAACAGACCAAGGTGTGAAAGACTCTCTAGACACAGTTTGTATCTGAGGTTCCAATTAAGAGTACTACTACCTTAAATACTAAGAAAACCACTTCTGCAGTACACTGCTGTTACCTTGATTTTAACAACACCAAAAGGAAGCATACCTCTTTCAGCTGAACTATTGTACGCTCAATGTCACCTACACTGGGTGGAGAAAGAGCTGTTGCCAGCAAGGCTTTTGGTTCCCCTATATCAAGCTTCTTTAATTTCAGGAGTGTAGTTCCCAATGGACAATGCTGAAGGGAAGACAAGATTATTGTTACTTTCCCCCCATGTGAAGTGTGATGAAGTGTTTTATATGAAAAAGTAAGTCTACAATTTAGCAAAATCTGAAATTAATGTGTACAAGTAGGTTTCTTCTTTTGAGTAGATTGTTTATTTCTAATCTACATCAATTTTACTGCTATAATGTATCTCCTTCTATAAGGAAGTGATGTGGAATGATCTTGGTTAGTTATCAAGCTGAATTCTAGTAATTGCTATTAGTTATTAGCAACTATTCCAAACATCTTCAGGGAAAGTAAAGCAAAGCTTCTCTGTTACAACTACATGCATGAAAGAAAACCTAACCCTAAACCCAGAAGCCTTACCAGCATCTCAGGTTCTGACTTCTCTGGAATACAGTCTGCCCAGAAGTCCCTGTGTACAAGCCTGTAACAATAGCCTTTGGAAACACGTCCAGCACGACCTTCACATGAAAGTACAAATCACCAATTTGTTAAGTGCCCAAGTTTTTTCCCAGCCCATCCAGCTACAAACCCTGTGGGCAGCTGAGGAGCACACGACAGCTGATGCTGCAGGCTGAGCAGTGTTCTGCTTTCTTGCAGCAGACAGGCCCAGCGGACACATAAGGGTAGGACAAAAAAAAATTTTGCTTTCATAGGAGCAGTCACTAACAAAAGAATTATGTAAGTATTTCACTCAAATACCACTTTCACATAACTGCCCTCACATCAACAGCCATTCTTCTCAATTGAACAGGCATTTCCTATTTGACTCTATATCTAGAAAATAACCTTCAATATAAACAACTTTTAAGATACAATGATAAACAGAAAAACATCTTTATGATTTATTACTTACAGAAAACACAATGATTCAGAAGTCTATCTTCACATATCCAAACACCATTTACTCCACTAAAGAATCAGGCCACATTTTTAAGCCATATGCACAACAAGCCCAAGCCTCCTACACAAAATGCTACTTCTACTGGTTGTACATTGGCTGGTTGTTGTGACCTACACTGACCCTGAACCAAACTGAAATAAGTCTGTATATTGGGGTTCACTATACTGTATACTGAAGTCTTGAAAGGAGGTGCCTATAGGGGTGGCTTTTGTGAGAAGCTGCTGGAAACTTCTCCCATATCCAACAATGCAAGAGTGTGAGGAGGAAGCAGCAGCAGAGACAATGTGTGATGAACCCACCACAATCCCCATTTTCCATCCCCCTGAACCACTAGGGAGAAGGTAGAGAAACTGGGAGTGAATCCAAGGCTGGGAAGGAGTGGGGGGAAGCTGTTTAAAATTTGACTTTATTTCTCATTACCCCAGATTGATTTATTTGGTAATATAATTAAACTAGTTTCCCCAAGCTTAGTCTGTTTTGCCTGTGATGGTAATTGCTAAGTGAACTCTCTGTCTTCATCTCAGACCCTGAGCCTTCTGTCATCATTTTTCTCCCTGTTGAGTTGAGGAGAGGGGAGTAATAGAGAAGCTTTGGTGGGCATCTGGCAACAAGCTGTAATTGCGAAGACCTCATAATACTTAAAAATTACAGTATTTTTAGATCTGAAGATGCCGCTGCTATTGATTTATTTAGTACTATTTTTGACTGAAACAAAAAAGATTTTCATATTTAAGAGGACTGTCTTACTAGAAGAGCCAATAGGAAATCAGATTTATTTATCCTTGTGCTATGAACACTGGAGTAAACTAGAAACACTGCTGTGGCTATTTCAACTCTTCAATAATGACATATACACATTAAAGTTTCTTTTACTGCTGAAACTCACAAGCAGTTCATAAATACATAATGGTACCTATTTCTCCTTTTTAAAAATGGCCTGCTATTCAGTAACAAAAAATTCAATACTTTTCAATAAAATACAAAACACTCCTCTGAAAATACACTTGAGCAAAACAAAACCATTCATGCACAGTTGTTTAATTGCATTTTTATAACCTGACATGGTAAAGACTTATCAAGTATTAGTGGCCAAAATAATCTGTTCCTTTTACTAGCAATATAACAAAAAGCAACAAATAATTGTTCATGAAGGTCAGCTTCTAAAACTCCTTTGCATTACCTATTGTCATCTTACCTTTTCTTTGATTACAGTTTGTTTTAGATGCCCAGCAAAGTCTCAAACTTTGGTAATTAGTTTCCTTATCGCAGAACAAAATTTTAGTTAAGCAGAAATCTATCACTGCAAGCAAGAAAAAAAAAAAAATCCTCATGGCAGTGGAAAGAAATAAACAGGAATAAGCTGTATTATCAGAAAAGTAAAGTTTGAATAACATGAATAGCAATAAAGAGAACATCAGATTTAAAGACAACCAGACCCAAGATATTCTGAATACTAATCAAACTGCTAATAGATTTTACCATGAATATAATAAATCATTGTAGATGACAATCATTAAAAGGCAATAATTTCTGCATTTAGAAACTCTGTATCAAAATTTGCTTCCACAGATGTAATTTCAAAAGTCAGAATGTGATTAGAAGAAAGCTTAACTTGTGACATGAGATCTGGCTCTTCTTGTTACTGCACTTAAAATTACCCCTTAGTGAAGATTTAAACCAACCTCCCACTCAGTAGTTCTATTTGCTCATATATTAAGATTTCTCTGTTGTGAAAGAAAGAATTCAGCACTCCAACAGCAGTGCTTTCATCAGTGACATATCCTGGAGACCTAACCTAGCACATGTATGGAAAATATTACAAATACAGTGCATACAGAATTACAAGATTTAGACAACTTACCATACTTAACATCAGGAACTGTTACAGAGCTCTCAGCTATGTTGGTAGCTAGAATAACCTGAGTTTTGAAGCAAAGAATGAACAATGAATGCATAAACAAAAAATTACTTGCATTAATGTTTCTACATGAAAAATCCAACTTGCTATGAAGAAATATAAAGGTAATGACAACACAGCATTTCTGCTCTGCATATTAAAAAAAGCAGTATCACAGAAAACTTTTGCATTTTCTTGTTCTGAGCTCAAAAAAGCATAATAAAGTAGTATAGCACAGGACACTATAGATGAAGAATGGAAATACTTCCTTGTGCTTCTGCCATAAGAAAACATCACACTATTACTCTCTTAGTGACAGCAGATGAAGAAAGCCAAGGCAGCAGCCAAAATGTGGGGTAAAAGTGAGTCAGAGTCTCCCATACTGGGGGACTCCTTCGCTATTCAGTGCCACCAGCAGCGTTTCCCTGTCGTGCAGGTGCAACAATCCACATGAACACATCATTCTGAAGAATAAAAACAGCAGCAGGTAATAGGTTAAGGGCAACTTCCTTAAGGTTAATGCACTTCTTCTCTTGAGGTCTAAACACCAGTTAAAACAATGGCTTGGTAAGATAGGCCATCAGTTTACCCACTGAAAAACAAAACTCCTCTGTCCTCACAAAATGGTTTGAGTCAGAACAGCTAACATAACTTAAATACATTCTTTACATTATTATTTGCTCTTACTACTCTAGCAAAAGGTTTCATATGCTTTAAAAAAATAATTATTTCAAAATATTTACTTTTCTGTAGCCAGGAACTGTAGCTGAAAATACTTTACTCTGTTCCTCTGATGTTGCACATGCGTGAAGTGGGTACACTTGCCACCTAAAGAAAATGTATTAGTGAAATATTTACTGAAGCAAGAATATTAAAGTTGATTGTACTTCTCTGCTAAACCCTATTATGTACTTAAAACTCATACAGCTGAAAGATTTATATTCAGGTTTAACTGAACTGAAACAAAGGCGGTCTAACTTACCTTTTATACTTATCTGAGAGGCATGAGTGCATGTATCTTATTTCACCTAAACCTAGGGAAAAAGTAATCATGAGTTTATTTTTCATTTTACACACCAGGAACAATGCTAAAACATCTTTTTCTATTATTAATTGCCTGTCATTATTACCTGTTTTTCGCCATATAATAAAACTGTAGAAGAATGAAACAGCAAATGCAATAAGTCACTGAAAACCACTGAGTCGATTTTTGAAGAACCATTTGGCATTAATTTTACACTTAATAAAGATATAAAGGCCATTCGAGAACATCCTATCATTAGCCCTTGATTCAGTTTCTTACAACTGACAACACTCACCACATGCTGAATTATCTGTCTGGTTTAGGCTAAAATTGAGTATTTCAGCCAAAACAAGTTCTTTCAAAGTGCAGGGCCAAGGGAAAAAAAACCCAGCTATTTCTGTCTCAGCCATCTCACCTTTGGCCGTTCCAGTGTCCATTTTCTGGGGCATGCATTTCACATCTGCCAGGTAAAATCTTATGACTAAGGGATTTTTTCTATCTTCCTCAATACCTCCATAGACATAAACCTTCCTGAGAAGCTTAGTTTACTTCTTATTGAGACTTCAATTCCAAAAGCCCCATATTCAAAAATCTGTCCAACACTGAACTTCCCTGGAGGTTGTTTTTATGATTAAAAACAACAAAAAGAAGTTTGATTCAGGTTTGGCAGAGCAGACTCTGCATCATCACTGTTAACAGTAATTATTAATCAGTCTAGTAATTACTGACTAGACACAGCAGGCAGTATCTGCTGACCAGTTTTAGAAATTACAAGAGTTGATTGACCATGACACCTACAGAACACAAGGATCCCACTAGGAGACAAAGGTCTTGGAATGAAATGAGAACTAGTAACAAAACCTGTTTGGCAAACATACAAGGAGAGTAAGGAGAGCAGGGCATGGAGAAGTGCAAAAGAAAATATAGAACAGACAAAAAAGAGATCAACACAAGTACAAGAGATAAAATTAGATCACTTGGAACACATTCATGCCTGTATGCTGAGAAAATTACAGTTTAACATGGCACTTTGAATCACCTGTTACCTACAGAGAGACAAGTTCTGGAACCAAAGGAGAGTTGAGTATTGAAGAATACTCATCTATAAAGAGTAAGACTTGGTAGCATTATCAAAAAAAAAGTAAGCAGTGAAGAACACAGGCAATTACAAGGGAAAACATGGCATCCTACTTGAGACAGCTACAGCTCCTTTTGGAAGCAGATTCTGCCCCATCACTGAGTTCCACAAAGACAGTGGGCAAAATTCACCTAACAGCATCCTCAGCACAGCACTGCTCTTTTTGGCTGCTGCTGCACACTCAACTTGTCAAGTCAGTGGGACTGTTATTTTTAATGTTCAAAATGCTATGTAATCATTAGCACTCAAATTCTAAGCATCTCAAATCAACATCCTAAATGTGGATGTTAAATGTGTAAAAATAACCCAAAGCTCTGTCTCAGCTTCCGTCTTCTAAACTGAGGGCTCTCCTCCCCTTTTCTCCAGTTCTGTATAAAAACATTTGTGAGGAAAATTTCAAGGGATGTTTGCTAATCCTGTGTTCAGGATCAGTCTTAAGTATCCAGTATAAAACCAGACAATGTCAAACACTGAACAAATACAAACCTGAGTGTACCAGCTCATTGAGAAAGCATTACCTACACAGGTTTCTACAAATTTACCAAACAAAAATACAAAACAAAAAAATCAGTATATCACTTGTAGTTATAAGCCATCAGAGATAACAGCACAGTAAAAAAAAAAAAATCCAAAAGAAAAACTTTCAAATACTAAATCTTTATCTTTCACTTTGAAGTGCTAAAGCGTAATTTCAGACTGAAATGAAGGCTCAAAGGGCCTGAGGAAGTCTGAAAACACATCAGACAGAACACCAATCCCAGAGGCAACAGTCTCCCTACCTTATTAATCACAAACTAGAATGGGCCTTATACTGACACAATGAAGTAATTCCTTCTACCCATTAATTTTATAGTGAAGGTAATTCCAAGAAAGGCAGCTCTAATACCTTTTAGCTAGTGGGTAACACTCTCCAAGCAAAGCTACTCTACAAGTCTATCTTTGAACTGGTGTGCTGTGCTTCCAGCCACAGCACTGGCATGTCTATTCCTAAGCTCAACACAGCAGGGAGATGACACTCAGAAACATTTTGCAGAGTTAAAAAGTCCTGGTAGGGACAGACCTCACTGTGTCCAAGGGAACAGCTCCTCTGGACTTCAAGGTGAATCTTCACTGGAACATAACCAAGTCTTTTCAAAGTTTTCAACGAACAAATTTGCAGCTCATGAAGTAAAAGAACACTTGAAACCACCAGATAACAGATTTGTGATGTTGAGGAAAACTACTCTGCAGGCTAGTTACACTGCCTTTAAAATCCAGCTAACAAGTTCAAGTAAGAACGACAGTCAAAACAAAAACCTACAATAGTTTTTGTGCAAGTTTTATTCTTTACAGAAGACAGTAACTATGTATAACCAGTTTTCTGATCATTAATTCTGATCATTAATCTAATCATCACGTGTACTTTTGAGAATGCCAACGACACCAAGCAATGTGTATGGAAAAAAAAATGTGAATTTGAGCTTTTACAAGAATTTAAATAAAGGCCACACTATATGCAGATACAGAAACATCTCTAAAAGAATCCTAGTAACTTTATACAATAATAAATAATTGCAGTAAAAATTTGAGCAACTGCATTTCTCTAGATTAACTAGAGAATTAATTTTATTGTTTTTAAAACACGTAACATCTTAATTTTTGACTCATACCTTTTCCAATTACTGCTGCAATTAAACAAGTTTCCAAGAAAAAAATGCCCAAAGAGACAATGAACCTCATTTAAGTATGTGTTTAATAAATCCCTGGAAGAAGTGCCAGAAGAAAGCTTATTAGATGACAAATAACAAAAAAAGAAAGTTATTAGGACATATACTCACCTGGTAAAAACACGAGCACGCTGCCACGTTCCAATGTATCACTCAAGGTCTTTTTCTCCCTACCAAGAAAACACAGCTTCATTAGTCTGACAATCTCAGTCTACTTCATTACCCCAAGTTATTTTATTCTGGAAGAACAAGCAGAAGTGCACACTTTTTGAAACATGCATTATTTAAACTTCGTGAAGAAATGGATTCCAACCATTATTTGCAACTGCACTTTCTGAAAAACGTAATATATGAACACTGGAACCAGAGTATTAGGTTTAGGTTTTTTTCTTCAAAACTATGACAAAACAGAAACATTCTCATTCCACAATGAAAATAATCAGAATTAGGTTAATTAATACACACTCAGTGTTAGACCAATGTTGTAGAAGCAACTTGATTACAATTTCAGACACTACACAACTTACAAAACACAGAGCAGCAAAATCCAATATTTACTTACTTCATATGACATTAAGGCACTAAACAGCCAGTGAATATTAATGCCTAGTTTTTATCCTTTTTTTTTTCATGAAATAATGTAGGTTTTTGGTTATAATATAAAATAATAGCTCTGGTTTCATTCTTGTTATAATTACTCCTCAGCTCTGGCCTACTGCAAAGAACATAGTTCCCATATGACATGGCTGCCTTGAACAGTCACTCATGCTCCAGGGCATGAAGTGCACTTTAAGAACACAGGGTACAAATCACACGAATATATAAAATAAAGGCAGAGATGCAAGTAAAATTAAGTTTCCACTAATAACTATGAACTGCTGCTGTTGCTTAATTAGCTTCTCATTTCCCCAAAAGCCACTGATTCCAGCTCTTGAACTGTATCTCACCTACTGTTCCTCTTTTCAAACTCATCAAATGACTGAATCAGAGACACTGCCACTTGATACATTTTCTGTTCTATCACTGGTTCCCCAAGGCTCTGAGGATGAAGCTGTTTGGAGAAGAAGGTAATGAGGTTACCCAGTGTAACAGGCTAAAAGACTGTAGTTCATATACGTATTTCCATCTGTCAAGTGCTTGCAATTAAAACTGATGCAGTACAGAAAAAGTAACTTCATCTGATGCACTCATTACCTTCTGAACAGACATTCTTCTTCAAGCATCCTACCATTTTAATGCTAAAGAAATACTTCTGATACTTAGCTACTTAAGCACCAGGCCACTCTCCATTCATTTGCAGGACATCCTCCTTATCCTGAAGTGTCAAGCACATGGAACTGATCACAGCCCATGGAACAGGATGACAAGGAGGAATTTGTGCAAGGAAGGTGGAGTGCTTCTCAGCTTCTTTACCTGCCTGCACATAAACCATATACCTCTTTCTCAATTTAAACTGTTTTTCCATTTAATGGGTCTTGTGGTTTCAGTCACATGCTGTTAAAGAATTACTGTTTTGTTGTACTCAACAGAATCATGATGATTCTGTCTACACTGTTTTCCAGCATTCTGCACAAAATCAAGGCCTTAGTATTTAGAATAAAAACCACCAAGTCTTCAGAGAAAAGACAGTAACCTAATCACTTTTCAGTTTTAAAATAAAATGCTTAATAAACTAGACCTGCTTTGGAAAAGGTCTATAGTATTACACATTTTTATCTTGCACGGAAAATGGTTTTAAATCATTGCTCATTTTTCTTTCTCTGAGTTTCTCCTCATTCTAGTGCAAGGAGCTTGTAACATTCACAAAAAGCCCAGCTCCTAGCACCAATCTGGAAACACTGATTTAGATCAGCATTTGCTACTGCAGTCTCAGTCCTCAGCCTGATTAGTCCCATGAGAAATCTTACAAAAACTTGACTGTTTTCTTCAAAGTGATTTTTGCCCCAATATATGTGAAAAGTCTAAGTTAGCTCTTCTGGGCTGCTCAAACAAGATTTTTTTGTTTTATATTATCCTTGCTTAAATAACTGTCAAATTTGTCTTTTCAATTTTGCTACCGATTGTACCCTTAGTATTCTTTAACACGACAAGTCTTCCACATCACTCCTAATAAAAGGTAACAATGTGACAAACAGCAAATCCAAACCCCAGTCAGACCTGACTGAAAAAATACAACATAATCAGAACAGCTTTTGACAGCAGCTCAGTACCTTCCATCAGGCTCTGACTTTAGTTCCATGGATATGAAGGAGTTTTTATCTTTGCAAGCCAAAAATGGGTTGCATTTCTGCCCTTTGCTTCATTTTTTAAATTTGCATTTCATATCTCCAATGCTATCCAGAACAACAGGCAAGCATTTACACAACAAGCTTTGAAACTGCCTATAGATAGAGCCTTCATGCATTTTTCATGAAACCTGTGTTTCAATGATTCCTTGAGGCTTAGAGGTTGCTGGTATGACAAAATCATGATTCTGTTAAACATCCAGAACAATGTGTTTACCAAGTCCATTATGCTAAAAGAAAAATAAAACTACTTTTTGTAAGCCTACCTATAAACCCAGCATCTGGGCAAGGGTAAGCCAGTACTACACTGAAAAATGTTTCTCCCTTCTGTCTCCCTTATTTTTATTCTTTCCTACAAATGAAGTAATTCAAGTAGAAAGCTTTATCTTTGATTCAACTAGCTGTCTGTCTAGCCACAACAGAGGGTTTACTGCAAACAGGCATACAGAAGAAAAAATAATGACTGGCATTTTTATTCATCTTCCAAATCACAACAGAATCAATGAACTGACAAATTATTCAAGTCAAAACTACCACTAAAAATTTTATTTTCAAGCACTGTTTTAAAACATTATCACACAGAGAAATGAGTGATGTATTAAAGCCAAGAGCTCTGCAGGATTCACAGACAAATTCTCCATGTATACAGTAATATCCAATTATTTTATGATTTTTTGAGAAGGGATAAAGGTTCACACCACATAGCCCAGAGACAGTTACAAAGGACTAAACCGATTTTGACTGAGATGCTTTAAGAAATGATTAAAGATTTATGTAATGATGTTTTACAGTTATTAATTTTAAAATCAAAAGTAAACTTAAAATTCTGTTTATCTAAAGAGCAACGACTTTTAACTGCTCTGTTCCTTTATGTAAATTTTAAAGGCTTTTATAGGTGAAAATAAAACATCAAGAACTAAAGCCTTAAGCCTGTACCTCAGGCAGTTATCTAACTGATTTAGATTTTAGCATGATGAAAGATGTGCCCCAGCCTCCATATGGCATCATTAACTCATTAATTGTCTTAACACTCACATTCCACTTTCATTTTATTAGGATGTTTACACAAACGACCTTAGACCCTCCACATTTTAATTTTCTAATTCTAACTAGTATTCAGAGAAAATCTTCATACAAAGCACCATAAGAAACAAGAATTAGTGCTTTAGAATTCAATTTCATCCTTTTTTAATACAGATTGAAAGAAAAGAAAATGAAGAGCACTTATGTGCTTCTATTGCTGCCCTAAGGCACAAGAAACATCTTGGACAAACATACTCTCCTCATCTTGCTGAAAAACAGAATGGCTGTAGATAGGACAACACAAAATAAAGAATCAGATGAAAACTTAAAATAAAAAACACAGAGAAAATAAAGAACTATAAAAAGGGCTAAGCACTGAAAGCCATTCCTTTGTTCATGATCTCTGAGGTGAAAGGTGTTCAAGTTGACATTCACCTTCAAGTGCAGCTATGACAAACCCAACTTGACTTAAGTAAACTTCTTACTCAAATGCCTGGTTATCTTTTTGTTGTCATCACCAAAAATCTTTTACAAAGCTCCATGTATTACATAATCTCCCCCATATTATCTGTCTGAACTGCCATACTAATGTATAAATACTGATGGGACAACTGCTACAAGCATTATTTTTCTGTTTGCATTAAAACTTCAACAGTTGACAGCCTTTTATTTCAGCTGCCTGTGCTGAAGCATAACCAATGCCTGAGCTGTGTACAGCATAAGCAATTATTTTCTTCTGGGCTTCTTAAACTACTTATTTTATTTCGCTATTTTATCTTCTGCAGAATTGATGGATGAAAGCCAAATAATAACAGTATGTTCACCCACTGCTGCTTTTAAAGTGCATCTCCCATCTTCTGCATTGTAATAACATTTTAATAGCATTTTGAATTATCAAAACTGACCAATAATTACACCCACGTTCCAGTTATTTTTAGACTGGGTATCATAATACAGGCCTGAGTGCATTTGTTGTACTCTGCCTTAACCTGTTTATTTTGCCTTGAACCATAACACTGGAAGAGTTCACTCAAGTGAATTCCTACACATCTGTTTTTCCAATATAAAATAAATTCCTATTATAAAACCACAGAAAACAGATTAACTCATATTTACATTCATTCCTTCATTATCTGATGTCTGCACAGATAATTGCTATAATGTCAGGAGCTCTACAAACAAAATATACAAAATACATTCTGTGCAGCTTATAACTAGATGGATAAAGCAAATGTATCTTCAGCCAGTACCTGCCCTCCTTAGGCATCAGAGAAAAAGTTCTCCAGCACAGCCCACCAGGGATTTGAGAGGTATCTGTTATTCTAACACATTTACTCAAAATTACACATTTTCCATGGTGGCCTACACGGTTACAACAGAAATAGGTTCAAAACTACTGCATAACATCTCTGGCACTATTAAAAAAAAGGAAAGAAAAAAGAAAAATAGGACAGCTGACAGAGAAGCCAACTTGAGAACAGCAAAGCTGTAATCATAAATGCTTGTTTCCTTTTAATTTCATAGCACTTTCTGCCTTTGATACATAACAACAACATGAACCAACCCAGCAAATATTCCCTGCTTTTGTCAGCTATATTCAAAGAGATCTGTAAACCTTTTTATGTTACTTTCCACACACACTTTAACATCGTTCATCTCGAATGCAAACTATCAAACAAAATGCCTCATCTTATTGAAATCTTTCTGTTACATGAAGGAAACTGGTCTGCTCATAAGAAGACTCCTGTTTTATCATCATCTATTAATTCTTACCTAGAATTGCAACATGGAAGTGCCTATATGTCATTTTATTACACAGTTTTCAACTGACTATTTCAATTTTTTATTATGTCCAAAGGAATGAAATGATATTTACAATACCTGGAAATCAAAAATGTCCTTCAAATCATCAAGATAGTATTCTTCAACTGCAAAAGGTCTGCCTTCCACCTTAAATACAACGACTTGATTTAGACCATTATGAACTGGAACTGCAAAGTAATCAGCCAATTCTTTAGAGTTGATGGAAGCAGACATCAATATTATCTGTTAAAAAAAAATGCACAGCAAATGAAAAATAATTTTAACACAAATTGTCCTGCTATAGGAGTATCTCCACTTCCTCTTCATATTAAATGATCTAATTCTGTTTCCTAGAGGTATGTAACCTAAGGACATTTAAGACAATCAAACCAAATGCTTAAGATACCCTAACTAGCACATGGAGAGAGGCAAGCACCTGTAAGGGAATGGCTCAAGCTAGAATGCCTAGGGCAGACAACATGGTCAAAGTTCAACCAAAACCATACAGTCCTCTTGATAAAGATGGTATCACCTTAACCAGAAATGCCATAAAACACAAAACAATCTCCCTTATAAAACAACAGGAAGGCAAACTAATGAAGTGGGCACTGTACCACTGTGCTCAGCTCCAAAGTGCAGGTAAAGGCACCAGAAACACACAGTGAGGGCAGGCTAAACCATGAAGTTTTCTAACATGATCCTGAAAGGAGAAAAGTGAAAGGACAGAATTCTGCAAATATGTGAAACCTGTCCCACTACAGCATGGACTGTCTCATGGTTCAACAGACAGTGGCTCACCTATACCAGGGCAATAGGCTAAATGTAACCTTCCCTGAAGGCTATCAAAACAAAATCCAATCTAAATCCACAGTTACAGGCAAGGAATTCAACTACCCCTTCTTCTAGACAATCTCTGTAATCTGGACTCTGATCTGCATGGAATCCTTCTGAAATGGAAAGAAATGATAGATTCTTAACAGAGTGCCTGAAGGGTCACATAACTGAACCAGGAGTGTGATGTACTCCTAAAGCAGGAATTCAACAAGCACATATCACCAATACAGCAGATGAACACACCAGAACAAAGGGTAATCAAAGACAGTTCAAGATCAAGCAGTCCAAAATCACCTGCACAGCACAGATACGTCCAAAGATCCACTAGGTGATACCAGGAACTGTTACCAGTCACTATGGAAACTGCACTGTTTGGTCTGACCCAATAGAGATACTCTTAGTTTCAGATTTTCTTTGAACAATCCCAGCAGGATCAACCTTGGAACAATCCAGTGTCTGCTCTGTGATCCAAAAATAATTTGCAGTAGCCATCTGCCAGAAAATCCAGCAGTTTAATAGTATAGATTGTTCAGCAGGTAGATCTTGTTCTCAGAATCTCAGAATCAATATCAGAATCTCTCAACTAACTCCTGTTAGTTGATGAAATATTGAATTACCTGCTGCTTCTGAGGTCTGTAACATCCAAACTAGGAAACAAACAGCTCATATGTATTTCATACCACCTCAGTTAAAAATGCTTTGTTTCCTCTCTTAAATAGGGATTCTTGCACTCTTTTGTTTCATGTGGGAGAAGAACCTTGCATTTTCTAAATGAATTTACCACATCAAAGCTCCCTTACTTTACAGTTTTTCAGAAGGGGCTGAAAGGGATGAAGTATGAGACACTGGGCTCAGTATATAAATTCAAACTGAATAGCCCATTTCACTCTCCTAAAGGCCAGCAAGTGAGATCAAGAGTTCACCCTTCTTCAATATAAAAAAAAATTCAAAGGGACAAAACCCCAACTCCCTCAAATATAGGTTTCTCTCAGGTTTGTACAATATTAAACTGTCATCTGCAGAAACAACCACAGAGAATGATACAAAGGGGATAAAATTTTTCAGTGACAATTCTGAGAGACTAAAATGGAACTACAGAGGAAAATGAAAAATTTTTCAAGAACCTCTAACATAAAAACGTTTTCTAATAGAAAAGATGACAGAGGCTGTAGGGATTCCTGCCATTGACACCAACCAGATAATCAGCATCAAGGGCAAACTTCTCACAAACTCAGTTTGATCAAATTATTGTTCTTCTCAGTGAATAGTTTCACATTACTCTCTCTGAATTTAAAGACAAGAGTTTTCTCTAAATCTAAATCAGCATGAAAAGGGATAAAAAGTGAAATAAGTGAGTGCACAGCCATGCCCTATGCCAACTGAAAGGGCATTCAGTGACAGCATGTTTGGAAGACCTAAAGACCAAGTTTGAATCAATGTGATGGACTGCACAGAACATATATTGCCTTCCAAGAGCAACAAAAATAGCCAACCTAGACTCTATTTTGAACAGAAAAATTCACACTGAACAATTAACTGAAGCATTTAAGAGACATATAATCTCACAAAGTATCTGCAGTCCCAAACAGCTGCACAGAAAGACACTGACTTAGCCTAACTCCATCACTTGTATTTAATTTCTTACATTTCAAGATTTCATGACTTTGGGACCCCAAAGACTAAACATGTCATGCTAAATGTCTGCATTTAGTGCAGAGCAGAATTGTCTAACACGCAGAGAAAAAACTCACCCACATTTTACTACCAGTTCTGCCCAGAAATCACAGTGCAGCATTTCTGGTCTTTTGCTGTTTCTTCAAATATGTTGTCCCACTTAAACAAAAAGCTTCAGTATTTCCAGGAGTTAATGATACCATTTTAACCAAGGATAAGCACTGCCCTCAATATCCAATACATAATTCTAGTCAAATATCCATCGTGTATTTTTTAGCCTTAAGCAGGCTTTAGAAACTAATGCATTTTAACATGAGGGGGAAAAAAAAAGAAGTCTCTCAGAACACATTACAGCAGCCAGGAAAAGAATGCCCCTTAGCCTGCTTACTTATGAGGAGTGGCAAACTAAATAATATTTTAGTAAAAAGTAATACTGTAGTAATTTGTGGTAAATTCTTTAAAATAGTGCCTTCATACATAAAAGACATGCAAAAATTTTCTTGCAAGAAAAAATAGGTGAATTCAGTTCAAACCCACCTTTACAGACTGTGAATTTGTACTCAACAGTTTACGGGTCACCAAGAGCAAGAAGTCAATTTCTTCAGTACGCTCATGCACCTGGAACACATTATCCACAATTTCATTTTCATTAATTCACCCTCTTCTTTTTGACAATCTCTTGCTTTCCTACTCAATTTTATGCTTTATTTTGTTTAACTTGGAATAAGAATACATTTTCATAGGAGAAAGCAGACACCTTTTGAACCTAAGCATGTTAATAACACTTTAAAATCCCAAAAGTCTTCAGAGGACTACAGAACCCTTTGTGAAAATCATGTCACTTTTAAGTCATGAAAATCTAAAATAATGACTAGAAAAATCAATCTTGAGCTCTAACCACTGGTTCTACTAGAGTTGATAGTAACTGATGAAATCTATGATACTGATGCTGGGTAAATCAACTGTACTGGTAACATCCCAAGTGATCCAGGGACTGTTTTGGTTTGTCTGAACACAAGCAAATTGAATAGATGTGCCTCATTCCCAATGGCTACCAGCTGTGATCCAAATACACAACTGCTTTCTAAAACATTAATTTACACCCAATTCTTTATATATCCCAGCACCTGAGCCCTCTGGCTGCCCCTTACAGTTCAGCAAACACTTCTTCCCAACATTATCCATGATAACCACATCCTTTTCTTGAATTACAGTTTAAACATATTAAGTGCATCAGCTTTTTCTGGAGTTCAGCCTTCACAAGTCAACATTCATCTCCTGGAAGCTAACTGGCAAATTCTAATATAATATAAAGGTAAGACTTATATTCAATACTGTCACATTACAGAAACAAATTTAGCTAACGTAGTTTTCAGGCTGACAGTAAGGTCTTGCTGTGAGAAGTTAAGATTCTTGGTCCTAGTTTGTTTAAGTATGCTCCTTAATGTCTGCAGTACTAGAAAAGGGATAAGACCTGCAATTAAAAATACCATGGAGAACATTCAGTTGTTAAAAACAGTGACTGCTGGCTCAAGCTCACAATCTCTGTAGTACATGTGGGGGGAAAGGTGGCATATGGGCAACAAGAGGGAAGAGAATTCTACATGGGGAAGCAGAATACACAAAGTCTTAACAGATGGATGCTGCTGAAAGTGGAACAAGCCAATAGCATCAGTTCAATTTACAGCACCCAAGGAAACAAAGTCTGAAAAACTTCTGCGTAAACCCATTCTCCTGTGTAAGGGGACAGAAAACTTCACACATTCATTTTCATATGTAATAAATAAATAAATATTAAAACTAAAGGAACAGTAACACTATGTATGCACCTTCTATGGCTCAACTTTTCAATCTACATTTAACCTGCATTTCCTTATTAAAGCAAATGTTAAGGTTTCCAACACTCTGCTAATACACTGGAGTGCTCAAACCTTTTCCATTAACAAAATCCACTCATATCCACTGATATAATTCTTTAGGCTTTGGGGGTTTTGTGTTCTTTTGTCTGTTTGAATGAAGTACTAAATTTCTTCATACAAAAAAAGGAACTACTTGCTTTATGTTTTCCAGGTTCCCAATGTACCATTTCAAGTGTGGTCATGACAGCCTTCACTGCTACTGCAGTAGTGTAATGGTACAGTAAGTACTGTCTCCCTGCTCCTCAGACATCCAAGAATTAAAGTAGCTCTCAGCTACCAGGAACAGGATAGAGATGAGAAACAGCACTTGTAAAAAATACAAACCAAACAAAACACAAAAAAAAACTCAAAAAAACAAACCCACACTAGCCTCAACCAACCCCTCTCCAAAAAAAAAATCCCCTCAAACCCTTAATTCTTCAGTATCACTACATCCCAAGATGTCCCACGTATTATGTGAGTTACACTTATGACTTGTGACAGCACAATTTCCCATCTGACTATGATGAACAGTCAAATACTGCTTTCCACATAAAATAAGCATATAAGCATGTAAAAACATACAAATTACAAGCATATTTTGTTTCGCTTTTTAGTAAAGTGACAGCAACAACAATGAATCCACATGAGTGAACTTTACATCCAGCCTGGAGACAGACCTTTCCCAAGGGTGAGTGAGTGAAAACCAGCCTCCTCCCCCTGACAGGCCTAGCTGGACAGGTTCTTGAATTTCACAAGATGGATTTCAAAAAACATTTCAAGGTATCTATATCAAAAGTTAAGCACTCCCAAAAACCCTCCCCACACCCTCAGTTCTAAACTTGTTGCTCAAAGGAATGCTGACAAGCCTATTTCAGCCTTAGACAACTTATATAAAACATCTTTAAAAGCAGATGTCTGCATTTCTCTTTTCTTGCATGGTAAGAGACAAAAGAGAAGGCTTTCTTGGTATGAAAATTAAACTTACTTCCAACAACTTACTTCATCAATGAAAATATGCGTGAACTGGGTTAGGCTCTTGGCAGAAACTATTTTCTGAAGAAGAACTCCAGTTGTCATATACAGCAACCTCGTCTCCTTTGTCGACACGTTCTCTAAACTTAACTAACAACAGTAAGAAACATACATACGAGCTGGAAACAGGTATTTAATGTAGTCATAAAAACATGCATCTGAAAGAACTCCTAAATGAAACACAGTGTAAACACATCAAAATTATTTACTCAAATTTGCACGTCTCCCTACAGAAGTGTTCTTACCAGAACAAATTAACTGGTTTTCCTTTCAGAGGAATTTCAAAAAAATTTAAAACTCTGAAGAGTCTTATGAAGTATCAAATTCCTTGCTGGGGACTTTAAAATGAGAATTCTTCAAAGGCTTCTAAAGGTACATACATAGATCACCCTTTCCACTGATACAATGAGCAAGAAGAAGATTTTGCCAAAATGTAGTTTCCTTAGAGGACAGGAAAAGGGAAGAGGTCTAAATTATTATCAAGATCAGGCAACTTACTGCTGAGAAAAAAGTTCTACAACCCTATATTAAACAGATTCTTGATTTCTAACATACTTGTGTAACTTTAGCTAAATCAGGAGTAACCCACCCAGGCAGGCAGAGCTATGATCATGTTTTCATGTGCAGTTTTCCATGAGCCTAGAGCAGACACATCTGCACTCCACCGTTTCCCTCTGTTTCTGCTCAGCTCACACGAGTGCTGGTGAAACAAGCACAGCACATCCTCATACACTGTCCTGAAGACAGTCTGGAAGCACAGTATCATTTTAAGTCTTTGAGGCTCACTAACCTAATGAATCAATTTAACAATTTTATGACTAATTAATTCAAGGTATCAGAAATCACAGCAAAGGCTTTATATATAAACTACTTTGAAACAAACAACATACATAACTGTCCTGGTTTTGGCTGGGTTAGACCTCATTTCTCTTAGTAGCTGGTACAGCACAGTGTTTTTAGCATGACAGTAATGTTGGTAACAGTGGTGTTTTGATTACTGCTGTCACGTTCATAATGTGGCACGGAAGAAAGCAGATGTGGGATAGCAGAGGAAGCAGAAGCCTGACACGAAAGAGCCCATGTCATGAACAACTCTCTCACTCTCAGTTAAAAATCAAAGCCTCCCACACCTGAAAACTGGACAAAATCAGATTTATGGATAACAAAGAACACCTAACACACACAAATGGCACCACATGTAGCATATTAGGAAGTAGCCTCAATCTGCAGACCTACAAAAACTCAATCTGCAGACTTACAAAAAAAAAAGAAAGCTCTAAATGAATGTTAGCAAATATACACATATTACCCTAAGTAAAAGAAAGAAAGAAAGGAAGAAACAAGAAATAGGATGAAGCAGAGAGGGAAAAAGAACCCAGCAAATATTCCTCCCAGCAAGGGACTGCAGAAGCAGACAACTCTCCATGAACATCCCTCCCACTGTCAACACCAGTGGGAACCCACTGGCCTGAGGAACCAGAGCAGCTCATACAGACAGCTGTTGCCCAACTAACAGGGAAAGCACCATCACAGCAGCTTAGGGTGGGTACTGACAAGGAGCTGATCAAAGCACCAGCACCTGTGTCAAAAGAGGAAAGCGGCATCAAGTTTATAAACACAGGGATAGAATTGAGCTTGAAGCTGAATTGAACAAAGTCAAAGGAGGAGACAGATTTAAGAGGAGAAACTAGCTTCAGTTTTTTACATGTTATAAAGGAACAACAGATTGTTCACAAAAATCCTGGTCATAAATGCATGAAAGATTTGACAGAGCTGACAGATAAATGTAGTAAAGTCAAACAGATGAAGTATGTTACTTAAGGAGTTTAAAGGAAAAATGACAGAATATAGCTCTCCTGCAACAATTTCAGCAATTAATAGTGTAGACATGTCTGATGTAGACAAATATTTTCTGTTGGAGTCCCACTAGAATTTATAGTTGTTCAAATTTACAAACTGATTTAATTACAAAGATTTGGCAAGAGACAGATAGCAATTCCACTTTAAAAGCAGATTCTCTAATGTTTCTTCAGTATGCTAGACATAGTTAAAAGTAATCAAGAAAGAATATACAGTACTTTTTAAAGGCATTTCTGAATACAGTTTGAATTTGCTCATACCTGGTATCCTACAAATCCACCTAGTGTCCACGAGCGTTCCTTGCTAATCCACCTGGCGAGGCTGCTGGCACTGATCTTCCGAGGCTGAGTAACAGCAATGTTGCAGGGCATAGACTGGTTCATGCAATAATCCAAAATATACTGTGGAATCTGTGTGCTCTTTCCACTGCCAGTCGCTCCTTCTACAATCACAACTGAATTGTTTTGTATCAGAGACACTATCTGAAACAATTTTTCAAGAAAACTAGTAAGTCTACAAAACAACTCAAACCAGGTTTCAAACAGATTTGAAATATCAACAGCTTCCAAGCCACAAAGCAACTCTCTGTCAAACACTGTGCCATCTTTTCTATTATCTTGTAGGCATCTGGAGATAACTGGAATCCTCAAGCACATTAGAAGATCACAGAAAAGAATATGGGCACACACTCATTTACCTATTTTACATGAATACCTACAAAGAGAAACTGTAACAACAACATTTCTTCCTCTAAGAAATTTTATGCAATGATTTTGTAAAAAACCCAGAAGTTCTGTACAGTGTTTAAAACAGGAACAGAAGTTTCCTTTTAAAAAACACAGTAACAAAAACAAATGAACAAAAAAACCCCAGCTCAAAACCACAACAAAACATTATTTTCAGCTTCATTCCATGAGAGAAAAGTACACTGACATTACCTTCTCCCTGTGTTTGGCTGTGGGCATATCCAAATATTTCCATTTACTTATTGGTATAGAACTTGAATCACTTGATTCACACAATGAAGTACCTAGGCATAAAAATAATCAAGAGTAACTTATTTCAATAGAGAAAGACCAGCAGGAGATTATGACAACAGTATTTGGAAACCTAACTTCTCTAAAATGTGAATCACATACTTGAAGTATTAATAGAACTAATACTTTTTAGTATTAGTAGACTGAAGATATTTTCTGTGTTTATGCAACTGCTGTTTTACTGGAAGCAACTCCAAAAAAACATGGCTTGTATGGGTAAACCACCCTCAGTATAAAGGATGTATACAACTCTGTATTCCTTTCTCTTAAAGAACAGTACTTTTGCAATTTGCATTACGACTGCCAATTCCACCTGTACACCCAAGAATTGTTTTACATACTAAAAAAATATGCCTTATTTATGTACCCATGTGTTGTTTGCCTTGAAGTCTATTGGATCCACAGTACAAAACAGCCTGTAATTTGGTATGAAGACCATGATATTTCTACCACTTGGTCATTAAAATCTGCTGAGTACCATAATGACCTTTCAGTGGGATACTACACACTGCAGTCTCTTGGCAGGAGTTAGTCCCCATTAGTACTGGGTAATACAGAATAAAAATCTTTCAGTGACAGCACAAGTTTCTGCTCAGAAGTCTGCAGTCAATTTGACCATGGTCTGGATGTGCAGAAGGGGAAAATCTGAACAAGACTGTAGTAAACAACAACTCTGCAAGTTACAATCAAATAATTTAGCTAAAATATCCACAGCATAAAGAAATCAAAAGTGGAAATGCTTTCCATTTCAAATGGGTTTCACCAGTTATGGTTAAATGGATACTTACATAGAGGTAATAAAACCCTATCATTCTTTTTATGTAGTTTTTTCTCTAAGAAATTGAATAGTGAGAAAGAATTCTTTTATTCTTTTTACAAACGCAGTAATTCCTTTAAAATAAAGGCTACAGCCTAAACACTTGACTGCAGTTATAGCTCTCTTTCTTTGGAAAATTTGTAACCTCACACAGCAGTGAAGCAGAAGCAAGCAGAACAGCATCTTTTCTCTGTGCCATACCTCAGTGTGTTCCACACACCTAAATTGTCTCTAAGTGTCAGGAATACAAATTAAGTTATTCTAACATTAAAACAAAGCCCCAAAAGCTGGACAGCTCACTATGACAGTTTCATAAAGCACTAAAAAACAGAGTTCTCCTAAAGCCACATTCTGCAATAAGAAAAATTCTTTTACCTGGACTCTGTAACGCAGTGAAAGTGATCACTGCACGAGGATCTACTCAGCACTAATAAACACCAACACAACCAGAATTTGATAGCAGCATCCCTTCAAAATATTAACTGTCCTTTTTAAAATACTTCTGGTCAAGTTTCTAAATATATTCCCCAGAAAAATTCACATATATAGCATTCTGCCACAGCAACACTGTAGGAAGGCTGACTGGCTTCCCTCTAGCACAAACCTGTCACTACTGAGACATCCAAAGCTGTGTGTGATTTGACCAATGCTGGAAGAAACCTCAAGCTGCTAGGAAACAGATCCCAGTGTCAGCAAATTCCTGCTAAAGCAACATAACCTTCCCACCTCTATCAGGTTTTCAAAGAAACAACTTCAATTTTGAAAACCTAAAATGTCAAAAGAAGAAAGCAATTTTTAAATAATGCTTTATAAATAAGGAGGGAGGCACAAAAAATTCAAAAGGCAGGATTCATATAATAACCTTCTGTAATTCAGTACAAACCCCAGGAAATTAGTACAGAATCATTAACCTAAAATTCAATTAAGAATTTTATTTAAGACACAAAGGAACAAACCAGAAGTGAAGAAACAGCCACCACTATTCATGTACCTGCTGAAAACCAAGTTAATTAATTTTGTATGTATCATTTTCTTCACTGACAAAATATAACTTCTTTTAATACTGTTTTTATGTAACATTTCTAGGACATCCTATTATCTCCTAAGCACAGGAGTCTGGAAAAAAAAGGATACCAGAAGTAAATGGTGATCCAATGTTAGCCACAATCACCATGGAGAGTTAGAGAACTGACAGTCACACAACCATTTAGCAGATGCTTCAAGTACTAATCACTGTATGGTTTGGGTTTTTGCTCTTCAAGATATGTCTTATGTGCTTAAACTGAAAGAGTCATTACTGAGTTTGCTTGGGGAACTAACACCATGACAGCTGTGAGACTTCTGTCTGCAGAGACAGAACAGTTTTGGGCCACAGCAAACTGGCAACCTGAGATGAACACTGACATGACCCAAGCAGCAATGAAAATGCCACACCCTAACACACTGAGGACAAACTCCATCTGAAATCTATTATGATCCTTAGTCAAAAACAAAATGAAATTGTGATGGGGAACTTGAACAACCATCTTAAAAGACCATAAAACTTTCACCTTTACTTTTTAAACATGAAAGTTGTTCTGAACCATGAAGACCTGCTGCAGAAGAGAATATTTGAGTGTACACCCCTGTGAAAGGTTATTCTACTGATTTAAATAACCATTCAACTGTGGACTCTATACCTTACAGTGTAATTACTTTAAATGTTTGGATTTGCTTGGGGTTTTTCCTTTTTTATTTTTCATATCTAGCATGTAGTAAATCCCCCAATGAGAACTGGTCTTCAGAAAAACTGGTCATTCCTGCCAATACAGACATATCTAAAAATTCAGCTACAGAATTATCAGCAAGGCAGGCATGAACTTTTGCTTTTTCAATTGCTTATACCCTCTGAAAAACATTATTTAGGACCAGGACAACTGATCCAACCAGTGCACACCTTTGTAAGGCATCATGATCTAACCTGCACCTTGGATTCTGACATACAGAGAATGCAGGATGCTTCCAACCAGAAAATAGTAAATTGAGGAAGCAGGCAACTGCCCCCCATGCTGATTTAGGACAAGCAAAATATTTCAGTGTATAAGAAGCATTAATGCCAGTCCAGAATAAATAATATTAATTTCTCTATTCAGAGTCAGTGCAAAAAAAACCCAGAAAACTCGGTTATGGGAAAGATGAATTTGCTTGCTCACTTCCCTTTCAATTATTATGAAAGTCCTGTAGAGATGTCAATGACTAAAACAGTTTAGTGCCCATAGAAAGAGCAATTTTTCAGTATCTCTGTCATTGCAGCCCATACAGCAGATGTACTCCCTCTGCTACCTGTTTCTTGAATTGAATTTGAAGAGATCCTTTAACATAAGATGAGATTTTCCTATTCAACAGTTCTGGGAGAAGAGATTGTACAGCTATATCTTGCTATCTGCCACTAAGCAATTAAAATAAGATGCTTAAAACAAAATATACTTGAAAGTACTGGTTAGATGAATCACATGAGATGCTTATTAAATCATTGATCATTCTTCTGCTGAGCTACACACAAAGTGATTACAGTTTGCAAGGAAGCTCACTAGAAAGGAAAGCCACAGGTAACAACTGGCTCCTACACTGAGCCAACAAGCAAAGGGACTTCCCAGAACAGGGCGCTGCCTCAGTCAAACACCAAGTACATGAAGCTGCTGCTGACTGATCCTTGATGAGCTTAATCCAGAGAATTCCTAAGGAAATACTTGTCTGGTGAGACTTCTCTACCACAATCCTCTTCAACTTGCCTGTATCTTATATACAAAAGGTTCTGGGGTGAATATCTGTGCTGTGATTCATTTTCCTATGATGCGTATGTTCTAAATTCAAAATATGTAAGGTATTTAAAATTTCAGTTTCTTATAGATCAGAAACAATGTTTAAATTTCTTCTTCTCTGAAAGCAATTACTTCAGGTGGGACCTGGAAGACCTCCACAAAATATCCATTTAATGGCGTAAAAATCAGGAAGACAGAACAAAAATAAAAAATGCTGCCATCCACAAAGCTTCATGAAAATAATCCTGTGTCTTTTAAAAATAAAAAATAAAAAGAGAGAACTAAGGAGTCTAGAAGCTTTTTGAAGAGCAAAGCCCTAGTTTGTACAGTTCAGAATTCCCAAATGTGGAAAAAAGATTTTCTCCAAGATGGTTAAAGTGGTAAGTGTCCCATACACCCAACTCTGGAGGGTTTCTCTCTGCACAACACCCCATGACCTCACTGAATCAAAAGTGTGTGAAGCCTGGAACAGCCAGTACCAAATGGGAAACAAGCCTGGTAGGCCAGGGAAGAACTGCTAATGCTCTACTTGTTTTGGGTAACAGTTATGACAAAGAATTTTCTGCTGCTTTTATTTAATCACTTCAACTTCCTTTTCACTGCAGTACCATTTCTACCATGCTCTGCAGAAGCCAGAACTCTAAATGCAGTTCCCTGATGATGTTTCCCCAACACAGAAGCATTTCTGTTTGTCCTCTCAGTGTAAAAGCATATGCTCTTTCTAAGAAATTGGAAAGCACAAGATTTAAACTCAATAGAATTTCATCAAACAACTAGGCACAAGCAGTACAAACACAAGCACTTTCAGTAACTGCAAGATTTAAAACAGGCTATCAATTTGCACAGAAAATAATGCCTATAGTTAGAACAGCAACTCTGAGAGAAAGAAGCTACAAAAGGGGTACCAATTCAGAACCTTCAAAAAAATCAGTTTCTCATTCCCATGCTGTGAAGGTTATTTCCTGACTAGGTTTGCATTTAACACAGCTCATCTCATAGGTCCTGATCTGGATAAATCCTTGATCATTTATGACAATTCCCATATTCTTCAGGAGAACATGCACTTTCAGATCAATACAGCTTATAGTTACAAATACATCTCTAAGCTCTAGAAATCTGAATGATGAGCATGCTACATTAGAGAAAAGCAGTCTCAAATGTGGAACAACATACACCTTTATAAGCTATAAAATTAACAGTACAATTCTTAAGCTCACTGAGCTTTTTTATTCTACTATCCTAACACAGTATTGCCCAGTCTGTCTGTAAATCAAAGTTAAAAGCAGTAAGACCCAGGTTTTTCTGAAGTTTTTATGTTATTCTACATCTACATCTAGGTGGGATTTGGCAGCTCAGAATGCTGTAGGAACATTCCAATCCTATCACTATCCTGTTTGCTTGGAGTCTGCCACGGGATCACACAGCGCTGGGAGCAGAGCACTGATGAGAGCAGGCAGGCATCAACACTGCACAGAAAAGCTCCTGAAGCAACTCAGACTCCAGACAATGAGACAGACAAAGAACAGAACAGGGAGAAGGGGGGGGGAAGGGACTGAGGAAAGTATCTAATAGATTAATAGTAAGAGATTATGTAATATGTCAGCACTTTATAATTTTTTAACGTTATTTGCTAACTAGATGCTGTTTCAATAAGTTGCAATTGGAAGGCAAGAATAAGTATTAGAAGGTATAACTTTCAAGGACAAATATTTTAGGGCACACCAAGAGAAAAGAGGTATTTATAAAATTAAGTACTAGGATGACTACATAGAAATATTTCCTAAAAAGCCTAAGTTATAATCCTGTTTCTTTTACAGAAGGAACACTGCTAGCATCAGACCCATTCAAAGTCACACAGGCCACTAGTGCTGCTGAAGTTGCTAGCCTATTTTAGACAGAATTCTGATTTAACAGTTAAAGATATTGAATGAGCTATGGTATTTTCTTGCATTAATCAATACCATTGTATTGTTAAAGAAATATTTACAGAACTTAATCTGAGTCAACTTGTTGCTATCTTTGCTAGTAAAGCACACAAACTAGGGAACACCACATTCCTGAATGACATTGGAAGCTCCTTCTAGTCTCTTTATTCCCCCATTTCCACCTTTCAGTACCTTCTCTCCCACAAATTTTATGTAATGTCAAGGGAACAAGAGACAGTATTTTGTGGTTAGGTCAGAAGATGAGGTGCACTGCACTTGGTGAACTGGCCAAGTGCCCCTATTGCGTCTCAGCTGATGACAGATCCCCCAAGTGGCTTCCTCAGAGTGAGTTCCAGAGGCCAGAGAATTTGCAGATGCACTGAAGGACAATGAATTCTAGAAAATCTTTCAATTTGTCACATTTTGGTATGCCAGCAAAGTATACAGAAAGTATTAAGAGAATGACAGAGAGAACAGATAAAACATAAATGTCCTTTTCTCAGGAAATTGGCTACATTAACAAATCTGGAAATTAAGAGGCACAGTAAGAGTTTGAAGCTGAGCTGGCCTGACAAGTGAGTCAGCCTCACAGTGCTTTTACCAGAGCTCCTAGGAAAGAAGTGCAATCGAATTTCTCTCTAAAGGCAGCTCAAAGCAACAATCAAGTATACAGAGAAATATGAAGAGAAAATGGGAAAACAGAACAAAGGCATTAATCTAATGAGTGGTATCTTTTCCTTGCAGATTTATTTCAATCATATATCTACATTTATCAATACAACAGGCCAGATATATGCACATTTGTGTATGCAACAGCACTGTATGTTGTGGCTTCCAGAAAATGAAGTGTTTACTTTTTAATACCATGCTTTATATAGAACGAACTAATGCACATACACCAATAAACAAACAAATACATTCAGGTTAGAGAGGGAGATAGGGTAAAGACAACAGGGAGAAAAAGGACATGTAGATCTGAGTTTATAATAGGAACTAAATAATTTAATTTCTTTTTTTACCTGGTTTACAGACAAGCTGATCACTTCCAGCTCCATTCAGCTCTTGCCCCACTGCTTGTCTGTATTTTTTAGCATATTCGGTTCCAACACTCTCTGAGACAGGCAGTCTGAAGAGGAAAGAAATGATAAATCAATAAATGCTTCCTAATCCAAGTCTTTGGTATCTCTGGAAATAGCAGCTTCATACAGGAAGTTCTCCATGTTATGCAGGAACTACTTCAATGAACAAACTTCAGAAAAAAAACTTACTCTATGCATTTAGATACTAGCCTGTGGAAAATGCCACATTAAATCTTTTTGTTTACATTCAAAAAGATTGAGCTTCCAAAATATCATCCTTTAAGGCTTCAATACCTAGGAATTTCTCTTCTCATGAAAGACTACAATTTCTTCTGAACAAAGATGAAATAACTCTGTTTCATCAATTCTTGACACATACAATTAGGAAAATACGTGTAATTCTTGCATGAGTCCCTGGAGACAGGGGAAGTAGACAGAAAGAAACATAACCATCTCACTGCTTTAAAGGAAAAAAAATTTGACTGTAAGCCAAGAAATTATGGTAGTCAGGGAAAAAATTAACAAAATTACCTGATCATTGAATTTTATGGAAATCTATTGCACACAAGAAACAATAATCATGATAGAAACACAAAAAAATTAGATTCTAAAAAGTCTCTTCTACATAAACAGTGTGAAGAAATCCACATGAAATTCACTAGAGAATAAAGTAGCATGCAAACAATGATTATAAGATTATTACATCACAAATGAACTTAACACAGCAAGTCATTTTCTTCTAAACAAAATACAAACTAGAGGTCAAAACTACGGTTTTGCCCATCTGGGCCCTGTGCAAGCCTTTCTTAGGCAGCAATTCACTAAGGCACAGCAAACTTGTTTCTATGTTTTAGGAAAGGATAGTGCTGCAGAAGTGTTTATTTCTTGATCCAAAAAATAGGCAACACTGACTCCAAAAACACTGAAAACTACATGAGATTTTTAACATGGCACTACACCACACAGCCCTTCACAGAGGGAAATTCCCAAGATTTTGATGCCACAGAGCACCCACCTTCCATGCCAAGGCAAACTCTGTGCCAGCTTGGCTCTGCTACAGACAATTCACTCAGCCTAGTTCAGAACAGAACACCGAGTATTTATCACCTACTGCTGCCAACAAAACAGGAAATAGCTGCTGATCCAATTTTAACAATAGGCATAGAGCTGCAGCAATTTCCCCCAGACCTGAAGTATTTCTTAATGCAAGGTTCAGCAGGATTGCACCCATCTGCACAGTGGCTATGTGAGCAACAGCTGCCTACTTCCAACACTTGCATCACTCAAACCCTTCTGAAACACTCTTCAAAAGGTCTGAATCTGCAACAATATATAGAAAAACTCTTACACAGGATGTCAGACTGCTTGCAATGCAGGTTATTCTGCAGAGTGTATACTAATCACAAATAAAACCCAGAAATTCAATGATGGTATCAAAGCCAAGCATTCAGTAGCTGAAAATACCATAATGAAGCTGGGGAATCTCATTTGGGCAGCATTTGTATGCACAGACTATACAGATTTTCTGCTGATATAACCAATTATTTTTTCACTTCCATAAACCTGCAGGCTCACTGAGTGCACTGGACACACATATTCTGAAAATAAAACCTGGTTATGCAGTAAATGAACTTGTCCTTAGGTTCCCCATGAGAAGAAAAGCCACCCAGTGCAAGCAGTCAGTGCTGTCACAGAGAACAAGGTATTGCTTGGCTGTCAGAGCCCTGTGCAAAGTCAGCAAATCACTGCAACCAAAAACTCCCACTGACGGGCTAAGGGTGGCAAAGGTGGGACAGTGCTCCTGCCTCACAGTTAAGACCTTGCAGATGCATCAGTATTTAGGCAGTAGCTGAAATCAGCTAAGGAACAGATAAGGAACAGTGATAAGTAACCAAATAAACTTACTAATTATATCTCCTGCAATTTTAAGAGTCTTAAGCATTTCAAAACAGGCTCTCAGAAGTGTGTATGCACATATATACATATATGTGTGCCTTCAACCTTTGCCTGTACAGCTTGAGAAAAATGAGGACAGCATGACCTAAGTCATTTGTGAGAATGGATTAATTTTTTTTTTGTTTGGACATCTGAGTATTTTATTTCAAGAATTAGGTTTTCTGTCTTCAGAAAACAGCAAGCAGTAAATGAACCTCAGGCTACACAATGAATAAACAAGATATTTAACAGCCAGTCATTAGGAATAAACATTGTGCACTTGACATACCAAATCAGGCTCCAGTCTTGAGGAAAATCATATGCAACTGGAAAATTACATATGGGAATATGAAATGAACAAATAAGCTTCACTATATCATTCATTGATGTTTTAATGCTGTATTTTTATGCATTAATAAAATTAAAAGCTTACAGAATAATGGGGGATTTTAAGCAAAATGGAAAGAAATTACTATAAAGCCCTCTGGAGCTCTCCTAAATCATCAGAATGATACAATCCTTCCAAGTAATCACTAATATGCCATTAGTGGGAGATATCCTATATACCTGGATAAACAGAAAGAAATTTCCCTTAGCTGGAAAACTAATGATTTTCAACAAAATTTGCTGACAGCAAAAGAATAGCAAGATACAGAAACTCAAATCCATTCCAAGCTAGAAAAGACCAACGCTAATGAAGAGATTTTTCCAGATTCTACTTATGAATCACCTGTCTGTCCCATATACCAGTTATTTCTTCCCCATTTCTATTACTCCTGACAGTGAAAATCTGCCTTTAGTACAACTACCATGTTATAGTTTATATTCCTTAGGCTTTCCAGATTCCAACCTTTTCAACTGCACATACGGAACATTCAAAATTCTACCAAATTAAGAAGCAGTAAAAAGCATTTGTGTGACTAACACAATCACTGAAATTTTAAGTCACCAACTGAAGGAAACACAGGAGATTTTAAATATTCTGCCATTTCTTCCTTGCCTGTATTTTAAATAGTAGGTGCATTTCATCTTATTCATATCAGGGGCATATTTCATCCTCAAAAGCAGCCAGATTTCTATGGTTGAACCTGCAAATATGTGACATTCTGTTCACCCCAAAGGCAGACAATATTACAAAGCACTGAGAACACAATCAGTGATTTCACTCAACAAGTAACTCTTGCTATGTCATCAGATCCACCCATGCAGGTGTGTACATTTTAAGACCTACCTATTTTCAGTAATTTTAAGACCTACCTATTTTCAGTAACATTCAAAAGTAGCAGACAGGACTTCAAGCCTGACAAGCAGCAGCCAGCAGGACCCCTTCCACCAAGGCAAAGGGTACATCCCTCTTCTTGGAAAAGAGTTATTAACACTGTCTTACAAGGTAACAGGATTCTTTCTTCATTCTGTATCATGTGGTTTTAACTACTGTAACATTTTTCTGAAATGTGAGTGGTCTTGGTACATATGCCCAGTCTAACTAATTTTGAGCAACTGCTTGAAACAAGGTATTTTTAAACATAAAATTAAATACAGCTGCCACTTCAGGGGAATTACTAGAAGGGAAACACAGTTTAACACCAAAAATTGTTGACACATTCAATTGTAAATGCTTTCAAATACACTGAGGGTGCCTTTCTTTAAACAAATTCAGCTAGAGAAAGGTCTTTCTTTTCTTCAAGCTATAGAATGACCTCTAAGTCAACAAGGCATCATAACAGTATACTGAGTAAATATTGGTATTTGAGCACTTGAAATAATAACCAAAGCATTTTTGCACACTTAGTTACCAAAAACAGATTCAACTGCCCAATCTCAACCATGACAGGTAATTTGTTTGGCTCTTTCCAATGACATACATTAACTGCAATGCCAACGCCTACACTGAACACAGTTAATGCTTCTAGAAGAAACACTTAAAAAAAGCTTTATTAAACTAACAGATACGTGTAGTCTTATTCCCTGAAAAAAATTGTAAGAAATTGTTTACGCAGCACACCTGACTATATAAAGATAATATCAAGCATGCAATGAAATTCCAAGAATTAAGATGCTTGCTTATCCTATTTCAAAAAATTTTCTATTAACCACTTAATTTCGGGGTAGAAGCTCCTATTCAAGGCCATATAACTTCTAGAACAATTCCATCTTAAAGACAAAACCGAAACATCAAAGTCTTCTGCGACTGTGTTTTTAAAAACTCTCATACATTCTGCTTAATTATGTTCTGCCTCATTTAATGCAAAAAATCCTGTGCACATGGGACTAGAAGTTGAACATAAAACTAGTGTCACCCATTTCACAGATCACAAGAGAAGGACTGCCCCAAGTCATGGCTTCTGTCACGCACACAAACTATTCACCTCTTTACAGATCTCTGGGGAGGGGGGAAATAATTTGAAAAAAACCACTTAGCCTCATAATATACAGAGCAGTATTTTGCTGTACAATTTTAGTAAGATATATACAGCAGACAGTTTCAAAGCTTCTCTTCTGAAACTAAAGTAATGTGACACTTTACATAACTGAACATTTGCCACGACAGTAAATAACCTTCCACTGGGTTTACTGAAGGACATACTAAAAATTACTTTCCTTTTAACTGGAAGTTGGCTTTCTATACAAAAGATTGGTCCTACCTGCAGAAATACACTAACTTCAATGAAATCATGTACTGTAATTCAAAAGCTGTATTTCAGACACAAAAACAGACTATTAACAGAATTCAGAATAATGTAACCCATTAAAAACTGAAATACAGATTTCATAAAGTCACTACATAGTATTTCAAGAATCTAAGAACCAGTTAGGTGCATGGTTTTACCAGTAAGAGAGCTGTTCTAAAACAAAATTTGCTAGATGTAGTGATAAAGTCTTCATATATAAGCATTTGAAAAGGCTTGCACTGCTCTTCCTCACAGGTGTAATACAGATTGCCTGTTTTAAAACCTTAACTAGCTGGGGAGGGGGGAAGAGGGAAGGAGAGCACTAAAACAACTTTGTGAAATCCTGAAAAACTCAAATGCTAATGTTTGGATTTGGATAGACTATGGAAACTCAACAACTCAGAAATATTTCACGTATGTCCAACTAATAGCTGTGCACTTTATCCACAGTTAAAATCCAAGAAACATAATAAGCACAAATGCCAGGATAAAACAGCCCAAATCCTCAAATTTACTGTCTTCTGCTCTGGGATTTTATGTCAGTGGGATGAACTGCTGGGCTTCAAAGAACTGGACTCTTCTAGGAGATGAGCTGCTGATGAGCTTCTCTTCCTGCATTTGGTTACCAACTTGGTGAAATCCAGATTAACTAAATCTCTGAGAAAAAAATAAAATGCAAGTAAGAGACTGCTCTGAATTTAGAAGAATGCTCAGGAAGATTAGTATTAAAAGCAGGATCGCCTCAATTTCAAATTGATGCCTGTAACTCCCCTGCCTATTAGTGAAGTGTCATCAGCACCAGAGATATCAATGCTACAGACAGTCCAAGTGGAAGAAATCAGCTTCAAACATGTCCTGTTTTTATTCATCTCAGGACCAGGATGCAGTGATAGCTTACACAAAGTTCTGTCAGTTAGCACTGCTAAAAGATTATTCTGTTGTTCACTGTCACAGCAAAGGACCAAACAAGGAGTCTTACCAAGAGGCCTCTTTGTAGGCTCATGGCAAATTTTGCTCATAATTATTAAACAAACAAAAGCAGTAGACAAATTCTGTCTGAAGTGATTGGAGGAGGTAGACTCGCCATCTGTCTGCAGCCCACAACAGCCAGAGTGAGTTGTTCTGTCAAATCAAAGGAAAACTACACTACAAAGTTGATTAAACCCAAAGAGTGGTGCTGCATTTATAAATAAAAGGAAACCATCCAACCTGGTAGCTGTGGATAAATTCTATTATGAAATCTCTCTTTGCTCAGATGATGGGAGCACTGGCAACCTTTCCTTGTAACGGTTCTGGGCCTGGCTGGGATAGGGTTATTTTCTTCCTAGCAGTGCTATGATGCTGTTTCAAAATTGTGACCAAATCAGCACTTCTGAAAATAAATGTTTTAGTTACTGTTGAACAGCATTTGCACAGCATGCAGGAGCTCTCTGTTTCTCACACTACAGCCTCCCCTGCTCCCCATAAATAGGCTGGAGCGTGCAAAGGGTTTGGGAGGGGGCATATCAAGGAAGGCAACAGAGAGAGATGCCATTTAGTGTCATTCTCAGCAACAAAAAGGGAGAAGAGGGGGGTTTCAGTTCAGAACTTGGCTGAACATTGGTCTGCCCATGAGAGGTGATGTGGGGCTGCCTCTGCATCAATTTTCTTTCTCTCTTGTTCCACTTCTTAAAACAGCTTTTATTTTGAACCCAAGTTTTTTTTCTTTCTTTTTCTGTTCCATTTCTCATCCCCTATTCCACTGAGGGGTAGTAGAGGGTAAGCAAGGACCTGTGTGATGCTTAGGTGTTTACTGGGCTTAACCCACAACAATCACCAGCCCTTCACACAAAATCTGTGGCAGCCAATCACAGTACATGATCATTATCAACAGATACGAAGAAAGAATTATGGAACATTTAACACTACACCAACATGTTGGAATGTTAGCTAGGTAGCAATGCTTATGACCAGCTATCAGCACTTTTGGCCAAATAAAAATCAGGATGGTAATTGCTCAGTGTCACATTGAGTCTCATTCATAAAGAGAGCTCTGCTTCTTGCCCCTTCCAACTACAAGAGTCAATAGCATCTCAGACAGTACAGATGCCATAAAATTTTCTGAAGAAAAGAGTAAGAAGCTTCTCCTCCAATCATTCCCACAATCTATAATGCCTGGATGCTCACATCAGTGTAATATTTGGTTAAATGGAGCTGGTTTTGAACAAACTGCTGTTCAGCACCAACTCCCTCTCAAACTAGCTTTGTCAAAAAACAAAAAAAAAAAAGGTGTGCTGTCACTCCATCAGCAAAAACACAAAACACATACTGTTTTTGTAGACCTTAAAGACAGGAACAGCAGCAGCCCCAGGTTTAACTAGACTGCCTTATTTATTACAGGACCTGGTTGTCAGTTTAGGAAGTTCCTTTGTGTATGCAACGTTGAGGCACATGTCTTAAGACTAAAGTCTTCTTGTGGTACTCAGAGCTGACTTTAATTTGAAGCTTTTTTCCCCCAGAATACAGCTGGAGCAATAGTTGTTCATAAGAAAACGTTACACTTGGACAAACAACTGATCCCTAGAGAACATTTATTCTTTGTGAGAGTACCAGATTTTGCAAGCATGATGAGCCTGTTTCAGGAATATGCCTTCTGCATTATTACAGCAAGTTAATCATTACTGTAGTTTTGAAAGGTCATATTCCGAATGTACGACTTACTTAATCATATATCATGTAAATATTTAAGTTCAAGGCACTATTTTACTTAGTGTTTTATTTTTTTAAATAACAAGCTTTCAAGATATTTCAAGAAGTACAGGATAGGATAAAATAAACATCTTCTGTCATCTCTTTTTAGCCAAGAAACATTACCTTGCCATAAATGGACACATCTTCTAAAGTAAGTTAGTCATGATCATTTTCCAAGCAAGAATTCACTCATGTCCAATGCTAATGTCCTGTGAATATTCACAAAACCAGCTCACTGTTATTTCTCAGTGCATCCCTTTGGAATTATGCTTTGCTATTGCACCAAGAAGACAAAATCCAGATATATTCAGCACCCTCAAAACATGCATTCCCTATAACCCTGTGGTGAGTTTCAGCTATTTAAATCTGTATGCTGTCTGTTGTACTCATATCCCAAATGTACATAAAATATCTTTACTCTGTAGCTGTGCTATGCCTTCAACATAAAACTTGACAAGGAGAGACTCCAAAGTTTTAACTTAAAAGAATTTTAAAAAGCAGTACTTCTAAGTTACATCTTAATTGTCAAGTTCCCCCTCACATTTGTGATGTCAAAAAGGAGGAGACAAAAGAGGAATTCCTGAACAGGTAAGATTTAGAGAACCAAGTACTTTCAGGTTAATAGTCAGAGCCATGAACTATCCCTGCACCCCTTTACACCAAGCCACACACATGGCAGAACAAAACCACTCCAAAAATGAGCGTTCTTCCAACAGCACTGGGTTTGGCTGCAGCTCTTCAGTACAAACCATACCTAAAACACACCCATCACCACGGGTGCAAACAGTACCTTAGGAGGAATTCTTTTAACATGACAGGTACTAACACCACACTGACAATCCTTTCACCTCAGACAAATAAGAACTAATAAATGACTCCTTAAAAGTATCTTGGAAAGTCAAGAAGTAAATAGAACTGTGTATAATTTATATTCAAGGTAAAAGAAAATAACAGAATAAACCCAGTACATGACCAAAGGAACTGTTCTGCCACACACCAGAAAACGCTCCTTACTCTGACTGGGGATGGAGACTTGGCCACTAAGACGTAATTAAATTACTAATAAAGACAAACTCCTCCCTGTGCCTTCAGGGAACAGACCCACTACCAGCCTAAGTCAAGCAAAATTTCCACCCTGACACAGCACTTTGGATCCACGAGTACATTCAGAGATAGCTGGGTAGAATTCTGACTCTTTACAAAGCTTCCAGGATCAACCACGGGCTAGAAGCTGCACAAACTACTGCTCTACCTTTGAAGTCCAGTTTCCAGTGCCAGGCCCACATGAGCAGTCATCTCTTCACACACCTGAACTGCATACACAAGTAGAAGCAATAGCAATTTTCAGCTTCAACACCCTCCTACCAGTGGAAAGATAAACATGATGCTCAGGATCCTGCCTTGAATCTTCAATGATGCAACCAAAGATTAGGTTGAAAAATAGAAGTTACAAGTTTCTCATTTAATTACTTTGCACACCTTCCAGTATACATCTCTAATTTGCAAAGACACTATAATGGTTTTACACTGTACAGCAGTTTACTTGCAGATTGATACAGTGGAAAAAAGTGGTGACATGTTAACTGTGCTGTAAAGGAGGTGGCAAGGAGCATTTTAATTTCATCTGAAAATCTGTCAGGACAGTTCTGTCATCATAAACCTAGCTCCTTTCCTTTTTCATAGTACCACATACAATGCAATGTGAAAACCTTCCAGTTGAAGAGGATTAATACTGACATTTGAATTTTTCCAATGTATAAGTAGTATCAGCTTTAATAACAGCAATACACGTCATCCTTTATGTTGTATGACATCTAGAACAAATTTAGAGAACCTTTGTTCTCCCAACAGTTCAACACACCAGTGGAGGGAAAAAAGTAGGAATGAAAAACAGTTAAGAGGAGCAAAGACAGTCATCAGAACAAGGGCAAGAAGAAAGGCAGCGTTTCTTATACCATGGCTACTGCTTAGATTAATAGGAAGAGACCGGAGAACTGGAATGGAAAATGGCTCCTTCAGCGACCTTTAGTGTGCACAGTGCCATCCCCGAGAATGAACCTTAAAAATGGATATGCTCAAAATATTCATCAAGGAAACAGGGAGCAGGCAGCTGACAGCCAGTTGAGAGAGAAGAAATGTCTATGGTAAGACTTACAATTCTGGGCTTTTTAGATCGGTTTGACCTCAATTTACATCTCCTTATCATTCTATTTCTTTAATTAGATTAACGTGTCTTTCATGGCACACTGTAGGTGTTACAGCCTGGCTTCTTTAGACACATTTGAAATGTTAATTAAAAATGCTAACAGCTATGCACAGTAATGAAAAAGTATAGAACCATGAGATTGATGAAATTCATCTGGAAGAAGCATTTAATGTAGCGACAAAATCCTGAGCAACTGTCAAATACCTCTTTTCTGTCAACACTCACTTAACAAAAGCTTTAGATGATCTTTACTAGAGAAAAACTATTCTTAGCTGTTTAAAAATGACAGCAGAACAGCCTGATCCCCCTCTAATGGGAGGTAAGTCTTCCAGCATCTCAATGGCCTGAAAGTTTAGTTTGATGATAAAAGCAACATAGTTATTTTTAGCACTCTACGGGCATAAAAATACAGCTCTAAACTGTGACCTACAGCTATGCACAGCAAAGCATCACATCATACGACAGCCTTAACTTTAGCTACGAGCACGTCTCGAGTTGCTTCAGACTATCATTATTCATCTCACTACCAACAATACATTTGGATGGATTTAGCAACAAGCATCTGAAATTGTTACTATCTTTTTTCAAATTGCTGCCAGCGGCAGAACTCAATTCAAAGGTAGGAGATCTTAATGGACTTGGTAGAAAGTATTTGAGAGACCATGTTAGGTTAAATGGATTACTGCTTCTCTCCAGTACAGAGGATGAAAAAGAAGCTTAAAAGCAGAAAAACTTAAAACTGTCATATTCAGTACAAAAAGTCATTTTTTTCTGAGCACAGTCTGAGTAAATGAAAAAAAAAGAAAATAGGAAAAAGAGAAAAAAATCCTTGTTTTCTTCCAGCAGTACTAACAACCTGCAAACGGGATATGCTAGAATAAGAGACCTTCAAGCAAACTCACCTGAAACAACACTGTTCACAGACAACTGCAAAGGTAATTTATGTTATTCCAATTTGCATGCTTATGTCTGCATGATTTGTTACAAATGGCAATTTAGAAGTCTATTCTACCAGATTTCTGCTTCCAGATTATGTGAACAATAATNAGCTTAAAAGCAGAAAAACTTAAAACTGTCATATTCAGTACAAAAAGTCATTTTTTTCTGAGCACAGTCTGAGTAAATGAAAAAAAAAGAAAATAGGAAAAAGAGAAAAAAATCCTTGTTTTCTTCCAGCAGTACTAACAACCTGCAAACGGGATATGCTAGAATAAGAGACCTTCAAGCAAACTCACCTGAAACAACACTGTTCACAGACAACTGCAAAGGTAATTTATGTTATTCCAATTTGCATGCTTATGTCTGCATGATTTGTTACAAATGGCAATTTAGAAGTCTATTCTACCAGATTTCTGCTTCCAGATTATGTGAACAATAATTTAATTAAAATATATTTTAAATAAAAATTGATACATAAGTTGTAAAACCAGATCAAGCAGAGTTCCAGCACTTAACTGCTAATTAATTAATTTCATTTTTAAATATATGAGTAACTTCAAATTTTGGAGGTTTGGGGATTTGTGTTTTATTGGGAGGGAGTGTTCTTATTTGGCTGGGTTTTTAGTGGGGTTTGAGGGGTTTTTTGTTAGCTTGCTTGATGAGGTTCGGGGGTTTTTTCCTTGTTTTTTTAAATGATATATACCACAGATAAAATATTTCCAAGATGACAGATATGTATTTTCAAATGCTGTAAATTTCACATATTATGTTAACTCAGGAAAGGAAATATCAGAAGGTGCAAGGCTTGTCATATTTCATTATGGCCTGCTGATTTTGAACAGCAAACTATTCTAGGATCATTAATAAAGTTTCATTCAAATATTCCTTCAATTCCTAAGAAGGAAGTCTATAGGTAAAAAGAACTAATCAGTTAGACAAAAGCAAAATCCATTTTCTCCTCTCCCCAGCTTAAAAATGCCACTTTTTGGCTGGATGAAATGGTCAAAAACTGACTCCTACAAATCCGCAAGATGTCCTGGATCAGAAGTAGTTACAAGAACCCTACTCAGGGAGTTGAAATGGCACCTGAAAGAACGTGAAAGATTAGTGCAAGAGATTGAAAATGAACAAAAAGTCCAGAAAACTGGCATGGATTCCAACTGGCTCAAGAGCTACCAAAACCCTCAAGCAACAATTCCAGCTACTGAGCAACGGCAGCTTGAAGTTCTGTGCTCACAAATCCAGCCTTGCCAAACAGGAACTGTCCTCAGCAGGTAATGGTTTCTTTTTTCCCTGACCCTGAGTTCTCTATCACAAGTAAGATGTTTCTCTACCTAACTGAAGTTTGCATTTGATTCTGCTTTTCCGAAGTAGCAATGACCAGCAACTGGAGTGCATTTTTACAGTTGTTTTAGAAATTACATCTTCATTTTAATATGCTGTACTTAAAGGAAGTTTTATATCAGGATTTTCCTGGTCTAATCCAAACAAAGGAAATCTTGTATGACTTTGATACTTACAGTTTTTCCTGTTACTTATCCCCACTATTTATTAAATAGCAACTCAGTAACTGAAACTCGAATAAAAGGACTAATGCAATGCACTATTAAGCAGAAATCCAGCTTTACTGTCCACAATACCAGAAAGCTCCTAAAAACCTGAAAATCAGTGTAAATTGAAAAAAAAAATCCCTCCACGCATTTTATGAAAAAAATTCTCCTATGCCGTATTTTAAGTACATTTTCTAGGGACTCAGAAACGACAGAACAAGCCCATTTGCCTTTTAAAGCCCAGAATATACCTAAGGGCAAAGTCAGTTTAAATCAAGTTACCCAGACGGGCCAAAGGAAAAAAAAAAAAAAAAGCCTGCCCAATCACAACTGCTTTCAGTCCACAATAGCTGGAGCACATCCAGTGCATTGTTAGAGCTCTTTTCCTCTTACAATCTTCTGGAGGAGGTAAGTGGGGAAATGTGGCAGCAAGGAAAAAATGACACCAGAACTCAGACATTTCCTCCTCCCCCACCCCTAAATGACCAGAGAGGAAAGAGAAACGTTTTCAGTGCAGATGATTAGATTTCAATTTTTGTTTGTTTCTAGATTTCGGGAAGTTTTGGCAGAAAATGATGTTCTACCCTGGGAAATAGTCTACATATTCAAGCAAGTTTTAAAAGATTTTCTTACCACCATTGAGAGAGAAAACCAAGCACAGCAGCTGGTAGAGGCATGGAATACAAATTGCTCTGAACATTTTAGTCCGCGCGGCGACAGCTCCAACAAGTCGGACAAAGATGAAATCCCCACGGTTTCAAGTTATGTGGACAAAACCACACAAAGCATGTTTCCCACCTTCTCTCACAGGATCTGGAATCTACCCTATTACTACCCATCAAGTTAAGTTCGTTTGGGTTGCTTTCAAAAAGTTATCTAGCCATCCACATTCCTTTCTTGTAATTGCCATCCAGACATATAGGAGTAAGAAATGTGACACGTTCTCCTTTTTATTCCAAGTTCAGAAATTAAAATCCTTTGTAATAGCAGTATGCAGTAACTTTAAGTATCAACTCACCTTTTATCTTTATAGTTTCTTAGAGCTGTTGTGTTTGAAGCCATCTTTTAATCAAAAATGTAGATGTTTCTAGAAAAAACTCTGAAGCATTTTAATTTTTAGCCATATAGAGCTACAAGTATTTTAACAACAAAAAAAAGATTGCTTTCCGTATTTTGAAACGGCATCAATCCACAGGGTGTTAGATAAAAACTTCTGTGTTTGTCACATAGCTTTTAGGCTCTATGGGAACTTTATACTGTGTAAAAGAAATGGTTTAATATAGTATCAGTCATATTAAATAAACTGGCAAATACTTTTTGGAGCTGAGTAATTATTTCTTTACTTCAAGAAAAAGTCCCATGAAAATGCTCACAGAACTTATGCTGCAGGTACTATCTCTGTAGATTTTTCTAAACTATACTCTCCACATGCTGAATTATGTGAGGGTGGACAGCTAAACAAAACCACTAGGTATTTAACAGCATTTAACAACTAGCTCTCTGTTCTTGAAAAAATTATTGGACCACTTAATTTCAAATAGCTGCTTTTCATTTGACTTACTGGAAGCAGTTCTGAAACCCAAATTCTGCATTAAACTTTTAACATTATGATCAAATCAAATGCTACTTCTCTGTAATAACCAAGGAGTCAAGTGATCATTTCCAACACACAAGGTGTTCATTCTAAATTTACACATAACAAAATTTCATGTTTCTCAGCTGCCATTCTCTATCACTGTGGGTTCAGAAAGTTTTATAAGATTAATTCCATACGTAGCAGTCACAGTCACAGCAGGCAATTAGAGCAGAAAATCAATGAAAACATATGCCAGAACTCAGTTGGCTACATTTCCAATTGTGCTCCTATCACTGCTTGTAACAAGTTTTTACATGTCTTACATAACCTCTTCTTCTCCGTATTTCCTTTTAAGCTGTCTGCCAGATCAGAAAAAATGGGCAAGACTCACAAGGCCCAATTCATAGAATACACTATTTCATAAACAAAACTGCTTCCTCTGGTATTTTCTTCAAACATACTGAAGAAAACATTCAGATTTCATCAAGTTGGTAACACAACTTAAAGACATCTTATGCTCTACAGCTGTATCCCCCATTCAAAAAAGAATTTACTAATAATGCCACATAAATTGGATGAACAAGTGGCACAATTATTTAGTAAGCACTTTTAAATCTTTTAAAAAATGGTTTTAAAAAAACCTTTGAAAAGCTTATGATACAGAGAACATTTCATGTAGAAAAGTAAAGCATAATATACAGAAAAGATAAAACAATGAGTACTCCTAAATACACCTAAAGGACAAAGCACTGGAGAACTAGAGCACAAAATTTCCAACAGGTTTAAAATAATAAAATCTGCAGCTCAATACAAAAAGCAACTAGTGCCTCCACCACCCATTAACTAAATACACAAAGCTTCACAAGGAAGTGCAAACTTACTATATCTGCACTCAGAGCTGCTTTAAACTCTCTGCCTTCTTCTTGCCAGTTGTCAGGTTTTGGATCAGTAATAAAAATGCTGTTCTAAACTTACTCTGCCCTACTAATGCAGCACCAGGAGTTGGGAGATTCTTCTACAGTTCTAATCTAATCCCTGCACAAGGGTCCAAACTAGCACAGAAGGCAACAATGGATTCAAATAAAGGTTTTTCCTCACTGATGAAACTCTCCCAAGTATTAAATATCAAGTATCTTTTCTACATGAAGGAGGGTAACTGAGTATTTAAAAGGCACTGGAAGAACTAATATTACTCTGAGAATTAACATATATAATGCTGGTTTCAGATAGCTTTTAAGGGGTCAAATGTGCAAGATTCCTGTAATGGCAATTCACATAAGTTTATTCCTTTATTTCTTAAAATGGTATCTTCACAGCTTTTTACTGGAAAATAGGTGAAAAAAAAATCTCTGAAAATTCAGGTTCCGAATTTTAGCTTATGGAAAATGCAAGGCCAGTTAACATGGAAGATCCACTTACCTTAATTATCACCAAAAAAGAGTAGGGAAAACAAATAAACAAACACACACAAGATAACCCCACATACAATTTACCCATTCTTCATAAAATTCAATTTCACTTTAACAAGAGCAAATGCATTTTTCCAAGTTCAGGAACAAGGACCATCAGCTACACCATATTCTAAACGGCAGTTGCTGCACAATACTTTAAAAATACAGGTAGGCATCATAGCCAATTCAATGTTAAATCCCTATACAGTGCCAAGGAAAGGCACCAAAAGGCTCACCTACTTTTATGTGTGTTTTAATCAGGTTACTTCATCCAGTTCTAGTGTCCACATTTTGGGGGGGAAAGGAGAAGAAAGCAAAGGAGAATTGTAGAAGGTACAGGAAAAGAATTATCCAGAGGCTAAGAAAATGCCATCCTCTAAGGCTTCACTTTGGCCATTTCTTCAAATACTGAAATGTGGGGTAACTTTGTGGAGCACAAGCACTTCCTCCTGACCAAACCGTTATATGCTTCCTAGCTAAAAAGCAGAGAAAAGCATAGAAAAAGTGATGTTGTAAGAGCAAGAAACCAAACTAAAAATGTTAAACACATTTTAAAGAAATCTGTTAGGTTTACCACAATATGCTGCCAAGAAAATTTGTTCCTCAGCTCACCAGCTGAGACAAGCCATTTTCTAGAATTATGCTCACCCTTAGAATTCAGCTGCATCAGACAGGAGTAAGATTGCTGGAGGCCAGTCACCACTACCCTGTGGGAGATCACTGTCCAAGAACTCTGCAACTCCTTCTTTAAGTACTTTTTATTTATGCCCTGCACAATTTGCATGAGGTGTTCTAAAACTATGTTGCCCCTTACACTGAGCCAGCAGGTATTTCTGAAATAGGCAGGCAGCCAACACAAACCACTCTGGTGACAGAAAGGTGAGTGCTGGTCATTCCAAAGGACAGCAATGTCTCCCACCTGCACAATTGTCAATGAAGCAAAGCAAACAGCAGGCCGTGTTTCCAGCCAAACAGATCAGCTTCAAAAAGGGGCTAACTTGGTGAAAGGTACACCTATGAAATGCAGGAAATAAAAGAGAGAATAACCACCTTTTCCGTACTTGAGCCTTTAACTGTCTTAATGTGAACACAATTGCATTGATAATAAGGAAGGATTTAAGAGTCTAAATGTCTTCTCTTTCAGTTAAACATAATCAGAGGAATTAAAAAGTTGATCAATGAGCTGTCTAAGGACAGAAATTCCAGCCACATTTTCTGTAGTTCCTATTTCTATTACCTTTCCCCAACAACCTCACTTACTAATACTGCTACTCTCAAGGTAGTGCAGCAAACAAAACAACCTTAAAAGCCTTGGAAAATAAGGCATGATTGGTAAAGGAAGAGAACACATCCCACATCTCTTTTTAAGGGAGACACAAGGCTTTTAGATCCCATTAAACAATCTCAGTAACTTTTTTGTAAAATATTACTTATTACAGACACTTGTGTGCAATAACACACCTGTTATTACAAATTTGGCATTAAACCCACACAATCTTACATATAAATTCAGAAAAAAGTGGTAGGCAGATAAGTCTCCAACAGTAATTGTATATCCAACTTGAAATTAATATAAATAAACGTAAATTTGAAAAATCTGAATAACTTTGGGTTTGACTTTCCCAAGAAGCAAATTAAGAATTTTGAAGGAAATAGACAGTTACGCTACAAGCAGCCTCAACAAATGAGAAAAAATTCTTTTGGTTTCAGCTCTTTAAACTCTTTCTTAAGAAGTCAGTGAATAAAGTACAAGCATTTCCTTTCCATCTAATCACTTGAATTTAAACCTTCTATAAAGACTTCCAAGTTTTGCAAGTCTCTAAACGTAAACATACTCCCAGAGCTGTGAAACAGAAGTATGCACTGGAAACAAAACACACCTCATAGAGATTCCTTCCATTTTGTGGCAGCACCTCTCATCTATGCTCAAAGGTTTTATAGCCATCTATGCACCTCTCATCTATGCTCAAAGGTTTTATAGCCATTGGTAAGAAATTCCATCTACACTTGCATAAATGGTCATTTAAGATGCATATTGCCTCTGGCCCCCTCGAACACTGGAAAAAAAAATTAAAAGACAAACCTGTAAAAATAATTTTCCCCCCACTAACACAACTGTCAAACTTGCAATCAGGTTATCTGCTAAGACTTGTGAGTGGAAAGAGCTTTCTGTCCAACCAGAAATAAAGATTTGTTTCTGCCTAACCACACAAGGCTTGATGAGTATTGCTCATTTCTTCTATGTACAGGAAATGCACAAAATAGATTTTGTGGCTTAGTGCTCAGCTGAGTTCAAGAATCTCTTGTCAAACACTTCATAAATGCTACAGAAATGTTACTGTCGCCTAAATAAAGACTGAGACGTCACAAGCATCTCGTTCCTACTGGGTTGAGGCATCGCATTCACAGAAATAACTTAAAAGAATTGTAAAATTTTGTCTGGTCACTTCTGGAAAATTTTAACTACTTGCACAAAGCCCAGTAGCTCTTGGTCAGTGATTCACAGTTTGGTAATGGCAGCACTTTTACACTGAAAAATAAAAAGGGATAGGTATTTTGAGGTGCCAGTTCTGTCCTTCACTTGAAGCCAAGACAGAAACACTGAGAGCCTAGACAGTCTCTGCTGAAATATCAGACTATCTGATACCACGATGTTATGCAAAAAGTTCATTCTTCCTCAGATACTCACGTACATTTTTTAAGAGTCCCTGAAATACAGCAACCTCTACCGCTCTGCATCACACAGGGAAAAATGAAACTCAAACCACTCACTCTAGGGTGTGTGTCCAGCTCATTTTGGAAACTACTCTACAGAAGTGCATACAAAATACTTTTCTATGGCAACCACAGATACACTACCACCACACCTGGTCTATGTACCAAGACTAATATGCGCTGCCACAGATCAGGCAGCATCCACGGGAGAGTATTTTTTGTATCTCAATGTCCAGACTCCAGTAAAAATCAAATGTTATCTGGCTGCTATGCAAACACACATACACCTCTCGTTGTCTGTCAACTCTGCCATGTGAGACTCATGCATAAGGAGCAACAGGTTTACTCTGACTTGCTTTACTCTGGTAACTTAAATGCTTCAGTTAGGTCACGAGAGCAATGAACTCGTGAATCTCATTTATCACTTGACACTGATAAAATTTTAAGTTAATACATCTGAATCAGAATAGACTGAGCCTCTTGTACGATTCTACAGTTTTTCAACAGGACTAGGTACAGCTAGTGCTAATGCACTTCAGAGAAAGCAAACTACATCCAACACATCTAGTGATGATGGAGACACCAGAGCTAAGTAGCAAATCAGAAAATAACAGTAAGTATTAAACGCACAAAAACTCATCAGCCACAAAGGCCACCGGGGGTATTAGGCTGGAATCCCCTCAACTGCACACCCTGAGCCCACGCAGAGCAGGGGAACCAGACGAGGCTGCCCTGACTCTGGGGAATGCCCAGCACACCCACGGCCACGGGCAGAGAGCAGAGAGCAGAGAGGAGAGAGGGAGGCCATCCAGAGCAGCGGCCCAGCGCCCTCCACTCACCCCGCAGCTGTCAGTGGCTGCCGCGCGGGGAGGTGAGGGGAAGCGCCAGGGCTGCCGACCCGCGCCTCCTGGCCCAGCAGCTCGACGGCGGTGACGGCCCCGCCGATGGTGAACCAGTCTCGGCTCTTCNGTCCCGCGCCGCCGCCTTTCCCGGCACGTGCGCGCCTTCCCACCCTCCGCCCGGTCCCGCCCCCGCGGCAGCGCCGCCGCCTGGGATCTGCCCTCCCTTCCCAGACAAGTTACGGGGGGCTGCGGGCAGAATTCATATAAATCGACCCCCAAAACTTCCTAAAGCCTTGCTGGGAAAGGCAGGACATACAGATAGAGACCAAAAGTATACGGGAGGGTTGAACAGTAAGGCCTCTCAATCCTTACTGCATAAATTCCAAAATAATAGGGACCAAAATAAACATATGTCACTTGAACTTCCCTTTTATCCTGTCCTCCCTTCTTCTGAAATTACTGTAAACATCTGTATGTAATTTGTTAAATCAGATAAATAATGAAAATCAATATGCAGGGTAGGCCCTTACTTTCTCTAATAAGATTTACCATCTCCACACTGAGTACCTGATCCAGTGCAGATATTTGGCTGTTTCATAACTGTTACTCTCAGACAGGTAAATACAAATCTAGGGTATATGTAGAGTGATAAGAATATCACAGCCTCTGGTTGCTTAAGTATCAGCCTCAAAATCCTAAATTAAAGAAAGAAGAGAATTTTCCTTACAAAAATGTCAGAAGGGTTTGAAAGTTCTAAATGAAGGAGATAAGGTAGATGCTGTATTTCATCNACCCACGGCCACGGGCAGAGAGCAGAGAGCAGAGAGGAGAGAGGGAGGCCATCCAGAGCAGCGGCCCAGCGCCCTCCACTCACCCCGCAGCTGTCAGTGGCTGCCGCGCGGGGAGGTGAGGGGAAGCGCCAGGGCTGCCGACCCGCGCCTCCTGGCCCAGCAGCTCGACGGCGGTGACGGCCCCGCCGATGGTGAACCAGTCTCGGCTCTTCTCCTCGGTGAGTTTCCGCAGCNTTTGTTAAATCAGATAAATAATGAAAATCAATATGCAGGGTAGGCCCTTACTTTCTCTAATAAGATTTACCATCTCCACACTGAGTACCTGATCCAGTGCAGATATTTGGCTGTTTCATAACTGTTACTCTCAGACAGGTAAATACAAATCTAGGGTATATGTAGAGTGATAAGAATATCACAGCCTCTGGTTGCTTAAGTATCAGCCTCAAAATCCTAAATTAAAGAAAGAAGAGAATTTTCCTTACAAAAATGTCAGAAGGGTTTGAAAGTTCTAAATGAAGGAGATAAGGTAGATGCTGTATTTCATCAACATAAGTTACACTCCTATATTAAATGCAAAAAAATGCCATATAAGACCCAAGAAGTATTGCCCTGTGTGACAAAGCTCATACGTAGCAAATCTACACACCTGCAGATGATGTAAATCACTCAGTAGGAAAGTAAATGCAGTCTGTGATCCCACTAAAGCGTTTTAATACACACAAAAAAGGTCTGAGCTCTGCTTTCCTTTCACAGCCACGGGAGGCCTGGGCAGTCATTCCCCCCTCCACCCCTCAGAACAATGCCCAAGCCCAGCTCTGGAATTCCAGTCACCCTGTCCTTCCCTGCACCTGGAGGAAATGGCCTGCAAGGTTCCTCAGAGCTCCTAAATGTGGCCCAGCGGGTGCCTCCTGCTCTCCAGAACAAGCTATTCCCTAAGGGACGGCTACACAGCCTGTGGCAGGCCCTTCCTGGCGCTGTCCTGGACAGGATACTTGTTGTGCTTCTTCTTGGGAAGCAGGACTGAGTGAAGATCTGCATTAGGAGGGCATTGACAGCACATCGAGGGAGGTGAGCCTGCCCCTCTGCTCACCTTCATCTCATCAGGGGAGGTGAATGTGGAGTTTTGTGTCCAGTTCTGAGCTCCTCAGTACAAGAGGGACGTGGAGCCCCTGGAGCAGGTCCAGTGGAGGACAGCAAGGATGACTGGGGGACTGGAGCATCTCTCCTGTGAGGAAAGGCTGAGGGAGCTGGGCCTGGCCAGCCTGGAGGAGAGAAACTGAGAGGGGACCACATCAGTGTCTCTGAGTATCTGAGGGGAGGGTGGCAAGAGGATGGAGCCGGGCTCCTCTCGGTGGTACCGAGTGGTGGAACAAGAGGCAACGGGCTGAAACTGATGCCTGGAAGTTCCACCCGAACATGAGGAAGAACTTCTTTACTGCACGGTGACCGTGCATTGGAACAGGTTCCCTGGAGAAGGTGCGGAGCCTCCCTCACTGGAGATATTAAAGCATTGTCTGGCAGCAATCCTGTGCCACGAGCTCTGGGATGAGCCTGCCTGAGCAGGGAGGTCGGACCAGGTGCCTCGCTGCGCTCCCTTCCCGCCTGACCCATTCCGTGGTTCCGAAGGGAGCGGGACTGACCCGGCCGCGGTGTGAGGGCGCTCTGGTCCTCCGCGGCCATAGGGGGCGCTGCTGCCCCCGCTCGCCGCGCGTCCCTTCCCGGCGTACCCCGCGGCGGCACTAACGCGTCCCCGTCCCTGTCCCCGAGTGTGACCTTCGCCGCTCCCCTGGCACGGTGGGTCCGGTCCCGGCGGGCACCGCTCGGGGGTCTCGGGTGGGGACAGCGCTGGTTCAGCCTGGGAAGGGAAGAAGGGAGAAAGGGAGCGCGGCCCGCGGCGCTGGAACTTTGCCGTTACCCGCCCCCCCGTGCAGCGGGTCGGGCCCCGGGCGGACCGGCGGTGCCCCGGGCTGCGGGGAGTTGTGGCGGGGACGTCAAGGAGACAGCAAATACAGCGATGTTCCGGGCAGATTTCAGGGAAAAAACAGTCAGAAGCACGTCGGGCCCGTCAGGCCTTGAGGCAAGGTCTCTGCCGCGCTTTAGCACGGTGTTAAGTGGAAACAGCGCTGCTTATTCCCTGTGTTTTGTAGCTGTGGAAGGAGTCTTTCCTTCCTGTTCCGCTCAGTCTCCTTGTTTGTTAGTATGTCTTCATATTCTGCGATAGGAGAATGACTGTTTGTAGTCCACCGTTCATCCGAAATTACAAAGGGGAAATTTAGGTGAGCAGTGTCGTTAAGGCAGTGTCCTTAATAGCGTTGGTGAAAGCACAAAGGTGTTTCAGGAATTTTTGCCGCAATAATAAATGATTGAAATGGCTGCCCACAAAAAAAGGTAAATGTGGATTTGTCTGTAATTATACATTAATTGCCCCAGAGTCGCTTTCATTCTTTAAAAAGCACCTAGGTTTTTCCAGTTGTTCAGACACTGGCTGCCCTTGCATGCTCTTCTCTTTGAGGCTTGCCAAAGGATGCTTTACATTTAGTAGCGGTGGAAAAGTGAGCATTACCTCAGGGAGGTTTAATTCTGCTTGTCTTTCCTGGGTCTCTGATTTACCATATGCTGTCTATACCTGTGTATGGCTCACTTTACTGGGTTGTAGTAAGTGTAAATACTGATTATTGGGTGAAGTGCAGTGCATAAGGCAACAGAACATGGGGCATCTCAGTGCAGTGGGGTGCAAATGTGAACTAACATTTATAGGAGTTAGGATGAGCTTTAAAACCTCCTACCATTTTCTCTTTGTCTAACAAAGCTGCATGGGAGGAAAAAAACCACCAACACTAACAGGCTTCTTGCTCTTGGGGCATATTTTGAAAGTCAAATAGTCATGATAAAGCATGAATTTCATTAGCTTAACATCATTTATTTTGCTATTTTGGGTAGAAATTACCATGCTGGAAGAGACAGCTGCGAGGGAGGGAAGCTAAATTGGTAGTGCAAGGAAGGAGCCTCTCTGGCTTGTCTGGAATGAGATTTCCTCCTGAGGGAATCTGAAAACATTAAGAAAAAGTTGTCACTGATAGGCAGAGAGAAGTGTAGCTATTGCTACTCTGTAAATGTAAAATGACTCACCTTTGAAACCTTTCATCAGCTGTAATTTTAAATTTTTTTGTGTTAGCCCATAAAATGTGATCTTAACTCTGAATTTTCATTTCTTTGCTTTGGAATAAGTACTTTTGCATGCTTGGGGATTTTTTTTTAACCTGTAACCTGCTGATGATGCTTACCAGGAGAGTGTGTGTGTGTATATAAAGATAGATGGGGTGTGTGTATGTGTCTGTATATATGTTAAAAATCCAGCAGGTAAGAAGAATATAGCTACAAAAGTTAAAATGATGACACTTTTTATAAATTTCAGATGGTGCAGGCCATGATTCCCAAGGCATTGAGGCCCATGAAATTCTATTTCTCTACCGTGTATCAAGAAATATGGGTTGGTGTAGCACTAACAACTTATGCCTACTACAAGATTTCATATGGGGGTAAGTTACACATTGTAGTCTTTATTAGCTGTTACCTTATAGCAAGGTTAATAAAAACAGAAACCAGTCATTGAAGATACCCAGCAAATGAGAAGTTAACACTCTTATGTAGGGCCAGGTCTTTGCTATAAAAATTCAGATGTTTTAAATGCTGATTGTGGGAGGTTCTGTTAAAAAAAATCCTCAAATGTCAGTTAACTGCTTACATGGTGAAGATTAGGTAATGTGGGAATTGGTTTTAAAATGCAGCTCTAACTTACTTGCTTAAGATTTTGAAAAGAAATAGGTTTTTAAAGGTTTTCTCACATGAACTTGCAAAAGTGTATTTTGAAGGTTGATGGCACTTCAAAATGAGAGCTAGATCACTGAACGTGAGAATGTGTGTTACTTGGTGACACAGGATGACTTTTTCAGAGAAAGAAACAATATCTAATGTAATAAATTTGAATGGGCCAGGTCCCTTAAAGGAGAAGGATACAACAGATTATGGTGTCTGAAAGGTCCTGTTTGTCAAAAATCCCAAGTCAAACCCTTTACTGGCTGAATGTTTTAATGAAGTGTTTGAAGTTGCAGACAAAGTTCACAGAGAAAGGAACCCCTTGCTGTGGGAACAGCTGAGAAATATTACCTCAGCTTTTCTCTAGCTTTGTCCAAATAATGTGTAGCATTCCAAAACTGATACACTGCACTTAAAAGTTTAAGTAAATATAAGTAGTTGATCTTACTGAGCAGTAAATGACTATTAAGTAAATATGAGTAGTTGAGGTAGACAGGAAGGAAAGAAAAGTTTAACTTTTGCTTTAACCTTTTATTTCAAGGAAAGTTCAAAATGGACAGACCATTTCAAACTTGTGTTCATGTCACTACTTTAATTCATGACTTAGATGACCTGATGCAGGGTTTTGAAGGCCAAAAAAAACCTGGATAAATGGCAACTGTATATTAAGCTTTATTTGAAAGTGAAAATAATTTTTAATAGTTGTAGCCCTTTCTGCACTTTAGGGAATAATTTTGCAAATAATACATGGAATTATAGAAGAGTATGTTGTAGGATAAATTGGATCAGAGGGGATCTCTTGAGCTTACCTGGTCCAAACCAGTGCTTGAAGCAGTTAGGTCAAAGTTAGATCAGGTTGCTTATGGCTTTATTCATAATTTAAGGGAGTATTTCCAAGATTGTACAACCTCTTACAACTGTCTTCCCTCCAATCAAAATATGAAGATTTTTTTTTTTTTATCACTAGGACTCAATATTTTAGGAGAACAATTAAAATGGGAATGTAAAATACAAAGGAAAATGTTAAAGCAAACGTTTCACTTTGGTTCACATCCATATATTGTGTGTGTGTGTGTATCTATCTATCTATCTATCTATCTATCTATATATATATATCTATATATATATATATTTCCATGTATTACATAAAACAGCAACATTCCATAGAGGTTTCTTTTGAATTATAGTAGGAATCTTGATGACTATAATTTCTAAATGCATGGAGTCTTTGTTAATCAAACAATTTATAAAAATCAATATAAAGTTCACAGAGATGTACCATGGAAAGTACATGTTGCACACTTAAAATTTTTGTTTAAGCTAATAAAAATAAGCTAATTAAAACTTATCTACAAAAAGTAAATAGGAAATATAATTTTAACTGTCATTGTTCAACTTTTTTTTCCTTTTTTTTTCCCCAGGCAAAAAAGCAGCAGGAAATAGTAAGTATTATATATCTAATACCTTGATGTAATTTTTAAATGAGTGCAGTAAAAATTAGCTCAGAATATTTTACATTACATAAGTTTGGGGCTTAAGTTAGAGAATTAGGAAATGTTCAAAGACTACTTCAAAGTAAGTAATTTGGTTGTATTGATGATTTTATAACCTAGAAATATCTGTGGATTTGCACATAAATTGTCTTTTGTGTAGGTTTTCTAGGTAGAATGGAAATTCTGTATGTTGACTGTGGACGAGGAATTTTTTAAATAATAGTAACAACCATTTAATGGAATTACTTAAATCAGCATGATTTCAAGAATACCTGCTATTTTAAGTGTCAAGAAACTAGAAAGCATAAACTTGTGTTTTGAATTGCCATTTTTATGTCTGTATAAAGTAGTGTTAAGATATTTATGGACAATTTCTTCTGACATCACACTGGAATTTATTTTTTTGTGAACTGCTGTATCTCAGCTCACTTTCTGCACCATGAGAGAGAACCCATTTGCTCCCAGTTGAATTTGTACATGCAAACATCATTTACATTTTGAAATGTGCAATTAGAGAATATACTGCGTGGTAGACTTAGAATAAGAGTGTAAATAAACTTCAGTTATGGAAGAAGCATAAGAAAACCAAGTAAGAATGGGTGTTTGACTGTAATAGTGCTTTAAAACTTTCAGAAGAGGATTTTTAATATTTGCTAAGTTTACTTATGTACACGTTCTGAGGGTATTGTTTTATTTGAATAGCCAGTTCTTGTGCTCAGGTGTAAGTACAGTTGTCAGTTCTAGGACCTGCACTGCATTCCTGAATTGATTTGCTTTACTGTTTGAACAGCCTAAACCATATCTTTGTTTCAGAGTCCTCTGGTTCTGGCCATCATTAAAGATCTCTTCTCTTCTTGGAATATGAATTTGGTGGTTCATCATCTCTGCTGCAAATGAAGCGAGTTACAACCATAGGGAAATGAATGCTAGAACTGTACCTGATCCATCTGCTGTAATTGGAAAAAGAATGAATCCATTGAGCAAAAAGTAATTAAAGATGTTGGATGATAATGCTGGAGTGCAGTGCTAATCTAATTTTTAGAATAAGCCTCTACCTCTAAGTTCCAAGTACCGTGTTAAACTTTTTCAACAGTATTTTAAAGGGACCAAATCTTTATAACTAAACTTCTTAATAGAATTAGATTCCTTTCCCCCCCCCAATAATAGCTTTTTTGGCTATTTACTTTTAAAATGTCATTTAATGGGATGCCAAGTATGAGGACTTAATACCCAGCTTTTTGTCAACTTGTGGTGCAGTAATCAAGGGTACCAAAACTTATATTTTAAATCTTATCTTTTTTAAGAGTTCTTAGTTCTGCAAGCTTTAAAAGCAAAGTTAAATTGTTATGAAAACACCATGCAAAATGTTTAGATACTTTTTAAAAGTGCATTATTCACAACTATTTTTTTGTCCTTCAGGTTCAGTAGAGCTAAGGAATTATTCTGAAAGGCTTTTCCTTTAGCCACAAATTTTGCAAAAGAATAAGTAATAACATGCCCATCTCTAATTGTATAAGAAAATTGATATTACAAGGACTTTCATATGCCATTGGAGCTTACAAAAACCTCAGAATTTCAAGGGAATAATGAAATCATGCACTGGCAGCAGTTGGTAGGAGCACAAATATTTACCTGACTTCAAAGAGCTTTCCTTTTTCCTGAAAGTGTAGAAATAATACATGTATTATTAGGATGGGTCATTAGTGTTTTTTGCAAATGGCTGTTAGGAAGAACTCCATAGTAAATATATTTTGGAGACTGTAGAAACATATGCTATCTTATGAAAATCAGTATTCAGAACTATACATACTGAATTCTGTACCAAGGATACCTAGTGTGTAAAACCAAAACTAGACTTCATGTCATGTTTTGTTTAAATTTAGCCTAATCTGCCTTTGAGAAGATTAAGAGGTTTAAGTCATTTTAATGACTTAATGCTTACGTACATCTTTTTAACTGCTTCACTGAAACATCTTAAATCTTTCAGCTTGATTAAAGTTTTGCTTTTCAATCTTCTGACTACAGTATCTGGCCATAGCTTAAATGTTTTGTATTTGGACACTCAGGAACTTGATAACCTTACCTGCTGATGGCAAATATTCCAAACACTGTTGCCTTCAATTTCTTCAAAATTTATACTTATGCTTAATAACTTAACTACTGAGTAAAACTACCAGTCTTATTTCCCTGAAAGCTTTTTTTAAAGAAGGCAAGTTTAGCATCAGTGAATTTGAAAACATGACATCTGTCTTTTATGTATTTTTGACATTTATTCCACCTTCCACAGTTTTCTTTGTTGCACCTTTCCTTGATATGTTTTAGCTGATTCTTTAATCATTTCTATATGGGTTTTTCTGTTTCCTCACCACAAAAGAATGAATGAAATGGGAAGAACTCACTGCTTGATTATTTTACAGAAAATCAAAAGCATCCAAATGAAGGGAATATAGAATAAAAACTACAAGAAAATGGAACTTAAATGAACAGATATTAGGCCAGTGGTAATTACAGGGTGAGTTGTGGTATACTTAATAAGCAGTTCAGATTGAAAATTTATGCCAAGTAAGGAACTGTAAGAGCATTTGTAATGCAAATTTATGATCACTAAGTTATAGTTCCTAAGATACCACACATACTTCAAATGACCTGCTTTAGCAATTTTCAATTACAGAGCTCAGGCAAACAGACCAGGAAAAAACCATTAATCATTACAGGATTTGCTTCACCTTAGCCAGACCATTGGCACTGAGGTGCATCAACATGTTCTTCTGATGTCCTGGTTTGGAAGGCAAGAAGAGCTTCTGACCTGCCCTTGGAGTACACTTAACTGCACTTCTAGGTAAACTTAACCTACTTCAGGTCTTAACACTTGTTTCTATCTGACTTGCTTGATTTTCTGGTAGGGAAAGAAAGTACATATGGGCAGCAGTGTCTGGGTTATAAAAATGATAGTTTCTACTGAAACAATGCCATCCACAACTGGTTCTTCATTGGTCCTTCTCTGTCAGGAATTTCTGTGAAGGCTACAGAATACTCCCTCCTCTGTGATCTTTAACACAAATATCTGCAAAAGATAGGGGAAGTAAGACTGGTGTTTATGTTTAAGTAGATGTTTTGGTTTTTTAGTTGAGTAGCATACAGAAGGAGGAAATTCAGTCAGTGGCTTGGCCTGAAAGCAGAAATCAACACACCCATAACATGTAACACCTGTAGTACTATTTCTACTTCCTGCTCCTCTGTGCTAAAGAAATGTAAAACACAATAGAGGAAAGCAAACTAAGGCATTGTAAGAGCCATTTCATATTTACAATGAGGTGTGGAAACAGTAATCAATTTTCATTGCAGCACTAGCACCTGGAGCATAGCCCTAGGTAGAGAAACATTTCAAAGAGTACCCACCCTTGAAGTGAATACTCTTACTTAGAATATGTGCCTTTTTTCTTTTTTAGTAATTTAGCTGAGGTGATTTCTAAAGCTTACTTAAAACAAAAAGATTTTCTTATTCCAGGTAACTCTATACAGACAATACTCAGCTCCTGAACAAACCCATTTTTTATGTAAATGACTATGCAGGATCAGGACTTTAATCCATGAACATAATATTAATCATGATTCACAATTAAACACTGGTGAGGGATATGCTTACTGCACATTGATGGATCATATTGCTTCGCTTTAGCTGCTGTCTCTTTATATTGCTGACATTTCTAAAACAGGATTACATTTAAACTTTATGGGAGTAAAATAGTTAAGCAACTGCATTCTTAATTTGTTGCCTGTGATAAGGCATCTGCAATGACAAAACCTGTTTACTACCTTTACCAAGTTAGTGGAACAACAGACATCTTTAGGGGTTGAAGAATTTCACCCAGTTACTGTAACACCCTCTTGACTAAGTTTTGTTGTGACACTGGTGACTTTATTTTTTAAATCAATACAGAACATGAAAGCTCAGCATAGGAAATGGTATTAATAAAGACAATGCTAATGCAAGATGTCTTTTTACAGTACAGGTACTTCTGTATTTGTCCCTCCATGCTGGGTCTTACGACTGGGATTTCTCATTTTGGAGCTTGGGGATTTCTAGAACATTTCAAGTGCTGTCATACAATTAGGAATCTCAGTTTCTCCTGCATGCTAATAAAGTATGATAGAATACTCTAGGGGAGCAGCAAAATACAGTCAGAGCCAAGGAAACATTAGTCACAAGGCCCAACCTACTTAACCTCCTTAATGGCTAACTTGGAGGAAACCCAAATGTGTATTCATGTTAATTGGGAAGATGAGTAAAGCTGCAGGAAATGATCCAAAGTAACTAAAACAGCTGAACTAGTCTCCTGTTTATCTGAATCATGATAGCAATCCACTGTTTGTAGTACAAATGCCTATAGAGAGCTGGTATTTACATGAGTCTTGTACTTTCAGTCCCTAAGGAAGGCACAGTATCACGTGCTTGATAGACACAGGTGATTGTGTGTGACATCACCACCAGCTGGCTGAAGTGAAACAGAGGAAATCAATGTGTGAAACCTCTATTGTTTCATTCACGGAAATCTGTGAAGTTACTGGGAAGGAAAGAATAGTAAGATAGAGATTCCCCCAGGCATTAAATATGTTAGTTAACAATTCATTAAATGGAGGAACAAGAAGTGACAAGATAGTGCTTGAACAGCAAACTTCAAACTATAATTCCATGACCTTTAGCAACTAACATTTAGCAGCTAATATTTTTAAGAACATAAAGCCACATGGCTGATTTGGTAATTTCTTAAAAACTCGTAAATAAGACAGTCTTGTGTAGTCTGCTCCACTGCTGCAGGCAAAGTGCTTGGAAACAGTTACTCTCTCCTAACTCAAAATGAACTGACCACCACAAGAATGGATAATTTGGATGTTTTAATTAAATTCTGCTAAGGGTATTATGATGTCTTTGCTTGTGGTTTAACAGTAAAGTACTCTGGCAGCTACACCAGCTTGTGGAATTTGCACCCTTACACTGCAGTGCCTTGCTCCTCATAGTTGTGCTGATACAGCTATTTGTGAATCACATCAGGCAATTTTGCATAATTTTACTAGTTTTTCCCCCTCTAAAATAACCAAAGAAGCATTTCTGTCTTCCCATTTACTCAGCCAAGTTCCCTAAGTCATAATAAGGCAATGCAAGTCTCCTCCTCATCCACAGCTACGCACATGATCAAAGCACTGTCTCTCCTGGAAGAACTGTCATCAGCAGTCAGAGCAATAAAAAGAATGCAGAACTCCACCCTGTATACAAATCAGGAATGACAGCTTGTGCTCCAGCAGAGACAGAGCCTTGCTTCCTTCCTCTGGGACAGCACATCATTTTCTCGAGTTTACACTATCACTTAATTAATTGGGACAAATGAACAAACAAGTAGGGAACAGGGAGAACCACTGGATGATGATATCCTAATGCTCAATACTAGCAGGAAAAATACTTATAAAGGATAAAATGAGTAGTGGTTCATCAAATTATAGTATTGATTGTCATCAAATGAAAATATGCTTAATTATTATGACCCTCTAAAGAATCCTAAAGGAACTTTTTTTAATTGATATGACCTTTAACTTTTATATCCATATCATGGCAGTACTTTCAGTGATCTGCTGGGAGAGACAATAGAGATTTCTTCAGAGCTAATGAAGTGTGTTTGCTAGGAAATGATAATGAGGATTATGTGGGTGGCAAAACTAAGAGCAGTATACTGAATGAATCCAATCTGTGGTGACTGCTGCCTACACAGATTTTTTTCTGCAGTATTAGTTGTAGTCTTCATTTCTTGTTTTAACCTGTTGTGTTTAGAATGCTTTTGATAATACTAAGAATTGCTGCAATTAAGGGGGAATTCTTTAGGTATGAAGTAGAAATTGTTGTGAGGTATTTCATATGGAATGCTATGTAAACAAGCAAAATGGCAACAACTAAACTGAAAAGAAGCAGAGTATTACAGGAGGAAAAAGCAGGGATTAATAAAGTGTACTAGAATGTGAACAGGCAGTTGATAGAGGACCAAGAATATAGGGAGGGATGCCCTTTTGGGGGAGGTCTAACCAAAAGCATTTCCACTTTTATAATCCACTCTATTGTTTATTTTGTGCATATATCTGTGTCTCAAGCAATGCTTTTTCCAGAACTATTTCTGACTCTTTACTCTTGATGCTTCAGGTATACCTTTTAATTTAGTGCAGTTGTACAGAGTAATAGCCTTGTTTAAATTCTCTTATACCTGACATTACAATTCTCTCCTTATACTTATGATGTTGTATTCCATGTATCACAGACAGCTTGAAAAGAAAATTCTTTTGGACTCAGGATTTCTAGACACTTCTTTAAAATAATTAGCTAAAATGTAAATTCTGCATTTCTTTCAGTAAGCTAAGATTTTGATTCATGCCAGTTTTAACAAAGACCTGACTCTTGGTTTAAGTAAACACCAAGGCATAATACTGTTCAGCATCCTTTGATTTAGGTAATTCTTTTGGACTAATGCAACTGGAAAAAGAATCTTGAAAAATACTTTTACTTTGCTTTCAAATTATGTATGCTTATTAATTCTAACTATCACACCTCTTTTTAAATTAAGGCTAGTAAGTTAAACATGTACTCAGGCCTTTCTAGAAGGAAGAAAGGCAGAAGGCAAGAAAATGATGTTTCCCATAGAAAATGGAAGAAATATACAGTCCCTTGTGCTGTAGCTTGTCCATTTACAGAATAGAAATACTGGTTTTGAATTTGAGACATAAGCAGTAGACAAACTTTTCAAGTAGCATCTAATCATCCCCCAGCAAGTAGGTTATTATTGGGTGTACTCCTCCGTGATGAACACACTCCAGCCTTCTAAATATTCTCAGGTTCAGCTGCATATTATGGTATCTTATTTGAATAAGTCAACCTAAAATAGAATCTAAACACATAGCAGTGATACATTTTCTACTGTCACTATTTCTAGAGCTTTTCACTGAATCATTTTCAATAAGGTTCCATCAATGCCCTACACAATTCATCTGCCTCTACTGTTGACATTCTTCTGTTTATGCAGCTAAGAATTGTAGTAAACCTTGTTGTAGGATCACAGTAGGAAAAAAAAATCAGAAATGTATTTCTGGAAAATTACAAAACAGGGCACTTGGAGACAGAATCAACTTGTCTCATTAATGTTCCCTGGACTAGAACATTGCTGCTTTATGTGGAAAAGGAATATTTACAGAAACAGAAGGGATGAACCTTAAGCTTTAATAAGGCACAAACCCATTATTTTCATAACATGCAAAAAACATCATTGCAAATGTTAGATTACATCTGCTGGTCAGATTACCTGGGTGCAGAGGCTCTTCTATATATACACACTACTAAAATAGTAGTTTGTGACTGAAAAACTTGGATTTACACTAAATTGTATATACCTGTATAGAAGACAGCCATGCTCTGACAATTTTCAGTAGTCAAAAAGTGGTAATTTAAGGTGATGTTTATATATATACAGATATCTATATGTGTATCTCTATCTATACAGATAAATATGTGAGAGAGAGAGTGCAGAAATGTTTTCCGTAGAGAGAGATGTTAAATCAGAACCTGTTTCACATCTGCAATGGTGTTTTATTTAACAGATTCAATACCCTGTACTGTATTTTTGGAGGAGACTTATCTTGTGTATTCTAATCTGTAAAATCTGTGATAAGTACATACACAAAAAAAGGTAAAGAATATTATTTCCAGTAATGTAGTCTTAATAATGTAGTTGTTTAAATACAAAGTATAAACAGATTAGGGTTTTTTAAAATACACGTTTAATTTGGCTTATAATTTTTTTCTACTATTCTACATGAGCATTCTGCTCAGAGGCATGTTTTCCTCTCTAAGCCTCTGTGCATCACTTTGTCAGTAATTGCTAGAAAATACCTTTCAGTATATCCTAGACTTCAGAATTGAGCAGAGCACTTTGCCAATCTCCCCTTCCAAGCTGCAGTCCTTCAAGTTCATCCATTACCAGGTTCAACAAGCAGGAAGCATGAGCTTCATTACATGCTACACCCTTCATGTTTGTTCTTACTAGACCTATTTACCTCAAGAAAGGTAACTAAGAGAAGGACAAATTCTAGTGGGAGATGCACATTTCAAATTAGGAATTACTCGTTTTGAATATTGCAGTAATACAAATCTAATATGAAAACAAACCTGCATCTGATACAGCAGTAAACATAAGAAAGGAGATTGGTTTCAATTATATTAAATAAGTAGTTGGCCATCTAAAACAAAGGAATGATGTGGTTAATAGAAAAGTTGAAGACTAGCTACCCAAAATTTCTGCAACAAGGGGAAAAACTAATTATATATCACAAAATTCTGCATTAGCCTTTTAGCTGAAAGAGAAAGTACTTGAGATCCCTTCACACAGAAAACTGTAAAAAACACTTAAATACTTAACTAAGTCATGGAAGACATACATGAGAACAATTTTAGTCTTACAGCAACAAATTAAATAGCTGGACTCAATATTAAAACATGACCCATCCTTTCTCCCCTCACGTAAACCAAGTGGTACACCCAAAACACAGTAGCACATAAATCCCTAATTAATGTTTCAACTAATAACCCATTATCTGGCTCATCTCAGATACTTGCACTCATCATGGGCATTTGAAAGAAAAGTATTTTTATAAAGAAACATCCTGAGAGCCCAAATGGCTGTAAAGGCTAAAAATAAAAGCAAGAGAACCTCTCCCAGGACATTAAAGTTTTTGTTTTCTCCACCTCTTTGGTAGATGGTTAATGGCTTCATTGTTACAAATTACGGTGGAGCAGAACAAGGTTTTCCATCTATAAAGATGATGGCATGTCATCTGTCTTACAGGACTGTGTCTTCTGTGGCTACAATATAAACAAATACATTTTAGTGTAATAGTTTTACAGGAGTGGATAGCAACACAGTCCCAATGAGACCACAGCATTTTCCACTCAGTGTGTTTTTGCATCATGTGTATTGGATTAAGTATACAATTTCTGTTATTGTTTAAAGAAATTACCTCTAATCCACCAAGTGCAGGGCTGGAACATGTGACATACCAGACACCCAAATCCCAGGAAGTGCACACAGCTATGCTACACACACACATAATGCTTCACTGCTGCTTTAATTGTTACACTTCTCAGAATGATGCACCGAGTGCTGGCCTATGGAAACTTCACATCATGAGTCACCTAGTCCAGCATACATTACTTTAGAATATTACAAGGCAGTGATGAAAAAGTATCTTTCTCCTGTTCACGTGTCATAAATACTGCATACCAAACAGACATCAAAGTGTTTCCTTTAGGTTATTATTTGTAGTTTATTTATCTCTGAACAGGTTTGGTGGGGTTTGAAATGCATTGGCTGTATGTGAATTCAAGCATGGCAGTGTATGACTATTGTTCAGCACAAACACTTTATTGCTGCAGCCTTGGGAAGTCAGCTGGATTCTGGAATGAAAGGCTACTTAAGGTCACACTAACAAATTAATATACCTTTCCTTTAAATACACACTCTTACTTTACACTGTATTTCGCTGAAGATTTTAGGCTCGTGCTGCGCAACTCCGCTTGAAACCTTCAGTCTGTTTGTATCATCTGTTACACAGCACTGCACTGTATTCACCCCATGAACTGCCTGGCAAGTTAGAAGTACTTCTGTCATTCAGCTTCTTAAATTGCTTATCTACCCAGAGCCAGTTCCTCCTGCATTACAGCAAATGCAAAATACAATTTTTGACAGGAGAGTTGTATTCTGTAATAAAGTAATCCACTTATTCATTTAGCAAAGAGACATAATTTTCTTTAAATACACACAAATACCCCAGTGCTCCTACCCATACTCACTTTTAGAGATTTTATTCTGCCAGTTGTGAGGAAACCCATCTGAACTGCAGCCATCCAAAAGTCTGCTCCCCAATCAGAGCTAGTCATCCAGGCTCCATCTTAAATCAATACAGAGATAGGCACCTTCAAAGACCAAGAGATTGAGATAGTGGGGTGAGTATCTTGAGGTGAATGAGTTACCTGCAGAACTGCCTCTCTCCCTTCCCCGTCCCGATTTATCTGTAGAAGCAGCCTCAGTGACTGATGGAAATGACACACCTAACTCCTACATTAGTAAAGTTGGAAAACATGGATCCCACCCTAAATGGTTGACCTGACACTGTTGCTGGCTATAAATAGCAGTATCTCTTATTTAAAATAATACCACATGAAAAGAAAAAGTGTTACATTAATTCAAAATTATTTTCCTGTGACACCTCCAAAGCATGAAAACATTTTCCTATGCTCTTGAAAAGCATCTTAACAAGTGAATGCAAAACTGGAGAACACTTGAATCTCAGAAGGTAGGAAAGCTCATTTTCCTCCTTTTGTCTATGCATAGAAAAGAAGTAGGAGAGATTCAGACATATTAGTTTTTAAAATTTTTAAATTATCTACATTTGAAAATCTCACTAGATGATACTTAGAAAATACAAGTAGGATTCAGAATTTCAGCAGGAGTGCTCCTGAAAATTTCATTAGTCTGCCACAGGTATCTTTGGGAATCTCTGCTTGTCCTAAGAATAATAATGATCAAATAAGAGGCCTGGCAATTTATTAACAGCAGTTAAAAGCCCTGTTCCCAATAAACTTAGGTTAAATACACACCATGTTTTTTGGTAATTTTTCTCTATGTACCCATACATTTCAACAAAATACTGACAGTATTTTTTTTTTAACAAAATACTGACAGTTTATGCATTTCAATCAAATTTCAGTTTCTAGGTAGATACAACTTCTGCCCATCTCAAAAACTTACCATACCATAACCAATTAGCACTAATTCTTCATTTTTTTTATATATTGTGAGTTGAATAAATGTGTGTTAAGCTACAGTGGTTTCAGTTTGTAAAGTTAAATAGAATTGGTGGGGTTTTTTAAAAACCAAAAAGAGAATAAAAGGTATTTATATAACACGTTTTAACACACCAACAAATAAGCACAAACGCTTTCCTTTAGAAAGAGGTCATCAAAATTAGAACACCTTTCACAAAGGAAGTGGATTTGGAAGCAAATAATTTGGGTTCAGTACGTCTATCTGCATCCATAACCAAATTCTCTCCCTTATCTTCTAAGGCATTCCCCAAATCCTGACTGCTTTCATGCAACCTCAGTTATCCAATAAAGGCAACTGAGTTGTAAATAGCACTGGCACCATAATTTCTACAAAACTGGACCAGTCATTTGGTATGGAAATGCATGGGTGATGGGGAAAAAACATCTACGTTATTATAAGTGACCATTTTTCTGCTCACAGGAAACAGATTTCTGGTTATAATCAGAAAATTTTTATAAAGGCTGTTTTGTCTCTTGATTTCTAAGAGAATGGTTGCCAAAAAGATTTTTCTGTGGGAGAAGTGTTAAATAACTTCCCAAGCTGCAGGTAGAATTTTAAGTATTATACTTGTTAAATATTAGTTATTTCTTTTTTTCTTTCCACATTTCTATAGAAAAACCGAGATGGGTAGGGATGAGGCAAACGATGTTTTCAAGAGAAGCAGAAATAAGAGTAGGAGCAGACTTGCATATAAAGTACATACTCTACCTTTTGAAGACATTTCCTCCTAGCCCTCAGTATCCAGTCTGTCTGGTTGCTGCACTGGCTGGATCTTCATCTGCCAAAAGCAACACAATGACAAACTTTTATACTACAGGCCATTGTTCCAACAGAGGAGTTGCATGGAGGAGTGTCTGCATCCCCAGCAATTGTCTACATCCTATTGTCTCACTTTTCATTTTGCAGGCATCCCTGCTGTCACAGTGGAAAAAGTAATAGTGGGATATTTACAGAATTTTATTTTTTATTATTATTCACTGAATGCAGGGAAAAGTCAGCTATCTATACCTGAAAAAAATTATAAACAATTTTTTTAAAAATTGCTGGCAAAATGAACCTGGTTAATGAGGAAGACTAATTTTTATAGAACAAGTGTGACAAAAGGTGCACAATTCCCTCAGTGTTATAATTTTAGAATTTCTAGTTTATTAGAATTACTGTAAGTAGTAAGAAGACAAATTTCAATTCACTGCTTGTTGATTAAAGTTTAATAGGAATTTGATGAAGATAAATCACTCCCTCTTTTTTTTTAAGATAGATGACTTATGAGCGTTTTGGAGCCTGTTTTATTCAAGTCAGCCTAGTTGCAGGGTTAATATTCTGAGCAGATTTTGGAGTTCTCTGTGGGGTTTGAGTACCATATTTCCAAAGCTCCGTGTGTGAGGTGGAATCACAGTCTACAAGAACCTGAGGATGATATTGGTGTGATTGCCAGCAAGTAGCATTCCAATTAGTACTTGGAAAATAATGTTAAACTGGCAAAAGTACTATCTTGTGATGCTGATAGGTTTTCCTTGTAGGACTGTTTTAGTAAAAGAGGCAAAGGCTTTGACCTGTCACAAAGCTGACACCAGAGCCTGCAAATGCACTGAGGATACACAGTGAAATCTTAAGTATATTAGGATAATTTACACAATTATCTGTTATAGACTCTTACATGAATAGGTTATGCTTACCATACAGTCTCATACGTTGAGATTATTATACTATTACCACTTACCCTCAAACACTTACACAAACATTATCTAAACTCCTCAAAAAACCTGCCAAGTTAACATTTTTTTTTCCACTCCTAGCTGAAATCTGTCACGGTGTTCTGCAAATAAAGTAACAAAGACTGGAAACCAGCCATTTTCAGAAACAGTTGGAGCGCTGGGTAGGTCCACGTATGCCGTAGATTAGGATTTAAGACTCGCAGCAATATGAAATTTGTCTACATTGCATGTGTTGCAGTACTAACATATGGTGATGTTTTGACTTCTAGATGAGCTTAGCTTCTGCCAAGCTGTTAACTTTCATCTTGCTCTTGTAACTCTACAGAATGAGAGACCAGAAAATGAAGGAAACTGAACCTTACTCTCAAACACGAGACCTGATCTCATGAGTCTGACATCAGGACAAAAATACCTTCCCCTCCTGCTGCTAAGCGGAGTTTTGTACATCAGACAGATTTCACAGGGAAGGGACGGTGGAAGGAAGGTGACGCTAGACATGACGCTACCCAAGGTGTGTTTCCTTAGACCAGGACAAGCTGTCGACAAGCGACCGCAGCTCACAGGCACGGGAGACACCGAGCCCCGTGTCACCGCCCAGCGGGTCGCGGGCAGCTACAGCGGTGGGGCCGGGCCGGGCGGAGCCGCCCCGCATTCCCCGCATTCCGAGGGCACAGAGCACCCGGGGCCGCTGCCCCTTCCTACACCGCCCGGGCCCAGGGGCAATCGGCCCCGGGCAGCCCGCCCAGAGGAGG
>VZRX01005708.1:0-82177 GCA_013398075.1 Notiomystis cincta | reverse complement strand
CCGGGCTGTGCCGGAGCGGCGCCTCACACAGCCCGGCGGGGAGCGCGGGGGTCGCCCCCGGGTCGCTGCCGGCCGCCGAGGCCCGCCGTGAGGCGTGGGGGGTGCGCCGTGTTTGGGTGAGTGGGAGTGCGGGGGGCGTGTCTGTTTGTTTCGGGGGTTTCCACCCAAATCCCGATCCCTCGCCGGGGAAAGGGTGAACCGTCCCGGGGCAGGCGGCTCCGGCCCTCCTGCCGGGGTCAGGCGAGCGCAGGCGGCAGCACCGTGTCAGCCTGGCTCCCTTCTCGTTCCTGTCACTGCTTTTGTGAAACCGTCGCTTATTTATCGAAGACAAAACCTTTCATTTTCCCGCAAACAACCTTGATTGTCTTCTGTGACAGAATCCCTGTCCGTTTCCTGCCCCCCACTTCCCTCCCCTGTCGCTGTGGGCTGATGCAGTGGTCAGAAGAGAGTTGTTCCTGATGACTGTTCGTTTTATGACAAGATCCTCTGGGACGGAGTAATAAACAATCACATTCCTTTTGTTGATTTCTTTCAAACTCTATTTGATCTCAAATGTGGTTTTAAGAGATACTCCATATAAGGGACTATCTCCCATGTTTTCTCTAATTCCAGCAGAAATTAGCTTTTTATTTACAATTGCTCTGCAGTGTTTGCAGCCGAAGCACTGCAGCAGAATGTTTCTCTGTGAGAACATTAAAGACATCTTTTACAAGATTTTATTGCTCTAAATTTGTTTTATGACTGAGAGGAGAAAATAAATAGCTCAAACTGAGTGTAAAATTTCAGATTGAAGAGTACAGGTAGTGTTTAAAAGCCAGGTATTCTGAGATGCTTTTTAACATGTGTGCTTTAACTTCCAGCTGCTGAGTGCCAAAATATTCCATTGATACTGATGAGAATTGCAGTGCACTGGGCATGTTAGAAAATAGCAACAAAGTTCATGGAGTTACGGACTTGTTCCATGGACATATGGCTGTTAGCTTGTAGAAACAAAAACAAGATGACAGCTTCATCTCCCATCTCAGCCTGGGTTATGCTTTACATTCATAAAATTCCTTCTGAAAACCCAGCATGCCAGTGACATGCTAAGTCAGAACAATTGTATTTGCTTCCCATTACTAACCCATGTTTGGGTTTCAGGTTAACGTCATAACTTGAGTAGTGTACTGATTGACTTCTTGGAAAGTTTCTTTTTACCTATTTGAGCATTTCTGCCAGTGTCTTGTATTACCTTCTTGCTTGTTCAAATGTGGTAGTTGTTTGTATTTATTGGAAGGTGGTTGAAGATTCAGACTTTTTCTGGTTTTGAAACACACTTCAAAGCATTTTTAAATGACGGATGAATTTTAATAAAAACAAATTACCTTGCTACAGGCGTAGTAATATTGGAGATTAGAGCTCACTGAGTCCAAGTCCTAAAATAATAAATATTTTATTTTTCTAAAGACATTTTAGATGCTATTATGGACAGTCTATCTGTCAGGAATATGTATCTTTAAATAAATACACATATTTAAATGCACTCATGATAGTGCTTTCAGTGTTTTATCCCAGCTGGACTACAGGGATGGAAAAAACTCAGCTCCATTTACTGGACTCATCAACATATAGTATCAAAATGATGTGAACACGTGGCTGTAGAACTGGACCAAGTGCTTTAGGTTTTTGACTCAATTTTTTGTATTCTGACAATGGAAAAGTTACTGATCTAACTTTTTACCTTAGTGAATTCCTTGACTTCATGGAAGCTTTTTTTCCCCCTAAACCTGTTGGGATTTTGTTTGTGGGAATTTTGGGCTTTGGTTTTTTTATATAATTAGCAAAAACATAAATTAGCAAGAGGAGAGATTTTAATACTACTAGACTTGTTACAATAGTTCATCACCATAATTCTGCATTGACAAATTAGAAATGAATGTTAACTTTTGTAGTTTCTTAGGATTCACATTTATTAGACTTTAAGTAATTGATCGGGGACAGTTTTGCATTGGTAATTTTTTTGTCATTTATACAACCATTTTTAAAAGTGAAATATCTGAAGTCCCTGTTTTTCTCCTTTGGTGTGTGGTGTGTGTTTCTTCCTCCCCTCACATGGGGAAGAGTGTTACTTCTCAGAGGTTTTTATCAATTACAGTTTCTTTTGTGAGTGGGATACTTCCCACTCTGTTCTTCAGCATCCTTTTCTTACAAGGATTTTATTCATTATCCTTTTTCATACTGCTTACTCTGGTTCTGAAAAATACAGAATTCTTGGTCCTGAACACAGTTGGGCCTGAAGAAGGAGTAATAATTTAGACTACAGTTTTCTCACCTGTTGTTTTTTTTCCCCTTTGCTTTGTTGACAAGACATGTCAGTCGTAAACCCTTTCATAGCCTTCAGGACATAAGGGCTATGAGTGTGATGAGCTTGTGGTGCTACACTGAATATCACCTCTGCTAAGTGTTCCTATAAGTATGCCTTGAATAGAAGGATATTTTTCCACTGAAAAGTAAAAGTTAGCATTTCTTGCATTCTTGGAGTAAAGTGTGCCAACCTGGAACTATGTCTTATCCTTTCAAAGAGGAAATCTTTTGGGTTAAAACAACCACAGTTGTATTTATTTGCAGAACTATTGTGGTTATAGCTCCTTTTTCAGCCACATAATCTATAACCTGATTGGAGAAGCCTAGTTATGTATATTTTTGTCTCTTTGCCCCATTAGAGAGGCTTTTCCTTGTGGTACTTTAGAGTTTGTGTTTGAAAGAGTGTTGGAAATTTTTCCTTAAATGATGCAATTAATGCTTTTTCTTGTTGGATGGTAGTTCCAGAATAACCTCTTCTGTCAAGTATTAGCATTTTCCTTGGGCACATGGGTGCACACAAGAAAAAAGTCACTTATGAGGAGCACTGTTTTCCCACTTACACAACACAATAAGGAACTGATGTGTTGGGGAAGCATGTAACACTTTCCCTTTTTTTGCCTTAATTTTGGGTATAATTCTTTCAGAGCATGTGAGGTAACACCACAGTAAAGAGCTGTGTAGGGTCTGTGTACAATCAGTAAAGTGATAAGACAGGAGATGGTGGGTACTGTGTATGAACTTGTGATGGATCAAATCTTTTAGGAGGAGTAGTTGGTATTGCATGTTCTCCTAGCAGAGCTTTCCTAGTTTAGCCTTTAACTCATGAATATCACTGAGGTTGCAGCTGCCATTCACATTTTTGAAAGCAGCTAGGAAGAGCCTTCCAGGACTTTTTGGGAGGCTTAGAGTTGTTAGATGCATCTGCACGTGTAGGATCAGGTAGTTGTGATGGTTGTTTTCACAGAAGAGAGAGTGAAAAGTTTAGAGAGTGTTTGGTGGTTTGTTTTTTGGTTTTGGTTTTTTTTGTAGTTAATTTTTTGGGACACTGCAAGCCTTCTCTGAAGATGCCCATGACTGGTGCATGTTTTATGTTAGACTAGAGAATTTATATGTAAGCTCCTGACCCATGAAGGTGAATAATATGACTGATAAAATACAAAGCAAAGATGGATATCTGCAGGAGTTATTTTTCAATTAAGCTGGTGAATTAAGAAAAAGTGGGGGGTTTGGTGGGCTTTTTGTTGTTTGGTTGGATGGTTGTTTTCTTTGGTTTGTTTTGAAATGAGTGTACGCTTGTCCTGTGTTCAGTCTAAAACATTTCCCAAAAAGTACAAAGTGGGCTTTGCTTATTATATTGCTTATATTTTAAAACCAAAATATTCTTAAGTCAGTATCCCCTGTTCTCTTTCTGTAGGAAGGTTGCTGCTGATATAATTATACATTATAGAGGAAGATGTGTCACTTTAACACGCTTAAATCAATAATATGAATTTTCATTATATTAATATGAGCAATTTTCAGTGATATGGAGATAAAATATATTGTGATTAATTCAGAACTGTATAGTTCTCAGCAATACTGATATCCTTGTTTGCTGAATAAATCTGAACTGACTGTAGAGAATAATTTGCATGTTTATCAGCCATTATTAATGGAGTTATTTATTGCAACAAAGCTTAAAGGCCATTTCATGTTTTTTTGGATCATGTCACTGTTTTTTTAGGTTGACAGAATATGGCCTGTTCTGTGGTAAAAATAAGTTCATCAGCTTCACCATGTCAACAAAAAGTACTATTCACATGCTAGTCTGATAATAGAATATTTAAATATATTTATGAGGTATGTGTGGGTCTGTTGAAATGTATGAGAATTTTGAGGGAAAGGGTACTCTCTTATATGTTAACATAGATGAGTTTGTAGTCCATTGCAGACTTCAGAGAAAATAAGTATTTAACAACAAAATTCCATTCCACCAAACTGATTTATCTAACAAAGCCAAGTTTGATATGAAATACATTATTTAAAAAAACCTTGCTTATTCACATATTTATATTTAGATGCATACAGTTGTGGAGCAGCCCCCATTATGCCAAGAGTTGCCCATAGGTAGAATAAAGGCAGTGTTTATTTGTAAAGAATTTGAAGTCTAATGCTTGGTATTAAAATCAGAGCTCATGTTTATTATCTTTTTAAATATTCAAGGAGTTAGATTTTTTTTTTGTCTTTATTAACTATAGGTATCTTTTAAAAAAAAATCATTGCTGAGAAGAGAGGTTTGAAGAAAGAAACAAATTATTGCCTGATTAGGGGAGTGGGGGGAAGGCCTCTTGCTCCCTTTCCCTCATGACTCACTGTTGGAATTTACAAGTCTTATGTGTTTGTCTAAATTGAAAGCTTATTATTACCATACATTAATTACTGGCACAAGATAGCTCAAAATACTTCACCTCTTAAATGAATGTGCTAGCCCAGGATATAGGAGGTTCATTCCTGGGTTTGTATCTGACCCCAGCAAAAGGAGATTTTAAAATTTTTTTATTAAATTGAGAAGTTGTATCATAAGGTGATCCCAAATATCTTTGAAGTCTTTCTGCAATTAAGGACAGTTTTTCCATTGTCTCATTTGTTCTTAAATTGTGGTAAGATTTTTAAGTAAACAAATATTCTAAGATACGAATTTTAACACTTTAGGCTGTTAGTTGGGAAATCTGCCATTATAATCTATTAAACTTGAAAGCATATAATAATCTTGAATGGGTTAGACAATTTATCAGTGGAGTGTGCTCAATGTTTTGAGGTTCTGGAAGCAATTTTTCTATGACAGACAATAATAGAATTATATTGTGCAATAATAGACACCATCCTTCAGAAGCAGATTTGTGTGTCAAAGGCAACAATGGTACCTGGAGGACAAAGCATAAATTCTGTAATAACTCAAAGGACCAGAAAGAATATGAACTGCTTAGTGGAGGAACAAAAAATGTTTTGAACTTCAAATTTCAGTCACTTTACCTGGGTTTTAGGTCACCCTGTTATTTTTCTTAGATCATGCTTGGAAGCGAGTACATGTGCTGTACTGGAGAGCAGGTTTATCACTGTGGTGCAGTAGGATGTCAGGCAGCTGAATTCCTTTCGGGGCTGAGGTTTCACAATAGGGATGAGCTGGGTTAACCATTTCCTGCAGCTCTGGAAGAGGCTGCTTCCTCTTCCTTGCTGCTTATTCCCACCACTGGCTGTGAATGGATTACACTGCTTGTCTCAGTAAACACATCCAACTCACTAAAAATGTAAAAATAGCTGTATCCAAAGACCATTGGAGAGATTTATGTACATGTGTGTGTATATGTGAGTGCATACATGTACATGTGTGTATTGCACTGACTGTTGTCATGTTGGTACAGGTGGGAGCAGACTCCTTGGCTAAGACTGATAACAGAGAAGGGAGTGGGCAAGTGGAATCCCTCTCTTCAAGTATTTTTGTTTATTCAGTTTAGTTTATTGTGGAACTCTACCCCAGGCGATGCATTTTGAACAGGTGAGGTGAAACTAAAGGACTCTGCAGTGCAGTAACGTTGTTACTTCAGAGATAAGTTATGGTGTCACCAGTTTCCACATCTTTATTGCATACGTGGTAACACTTGACATTTTCTCTGAAATGGGAAAAAGGGATATTGGTTTTTTGGTAAAATATGTAGTCTTTGAGGAAATCTTGAGAAACACATATAAAGTTGGGACACAAAAAAAAAAGGAAAACCAGTAAAATTTAACTGGCAGTTAAATTGGCATTCCTTCTGTTTTCTGCCCATTATTTCCTTATTCTCTAGATTCATAGTGTATTCTAGCCTAGTTCTTTGGTAGTGGAAGTACAATTAAGATTTTTGTTTTAGTTTCCAGTTCACTGCTTTGCTTAGCAGCAGAATTCTATTTATGTGTGAAGAGTCTGTAGCTGTAAAATACTTTATTCAAGGAATTCCAACTCCATCAGGAAGCAATCTTATCTAAACTTGCATATGTTGCAGACACTGTATTTAACCCATGTATCCTTATGTCGAAGTTTGACAAAAGGATTTCAGCATTCGCATGATTAAACTTTTGTTTAAAAATTGAGAATGAGGGAGGAAACTGAAGCTTCAGTATTGTGTAGGTGAAATGGATGTAACTGCAGGGGTTGCTGAAGTCCTGCATCCCTGCTGCCCCCTCTCTTGTATTGGCTCTCTCTGTATTTATCTGTTTTTCTGTGCTGAGCTGTTTGCAAACTCAGCAGGAAGTTGTTTGCCTTTACTTTTTTTTTATTCCTTTGTTTCCTTTTTTTTTCCCCCCACCAGGATACTCTGTGCCAGCTGAGCACACTGAAACTGACTCAGTTTGGTCAGATAAGCACTGGAACCAGCAAAAGAAAGGGCAGAAGTGTGTAGATTGCAGGAAGGATGTAATCAGTTTTATCAGTTTAGGTTTGGATTTTGTAGCCTGAAATGACATCATGGTGGTGAATGAATACGGGGAGATGGATTCATACCAAAAGCATCTGGATCTATGTCCAAAATGGCCAAGAAGCCGAACTTCCCTGCTCTCTGAAGTCAGAACAAGTGAACAGTGAGTTTCTAAAGTCTCTGCTAGGTTAATCTAGGAGAGTCTCTCCAGTCCCAAATGCCATGCTTATAAGCACAGTGCATAGACTAGCATCTGAATTAATTGTGTTCTAATCTCTTGGGAGCCAGTTGGACACTGGGAGACCAGTAAGCCTTGTTCTCCTTAAAACCAGAATGTGTCTGTCCAGACCTACTAAGGTGAATAGTTGAGAATTGTTGGGAGTTCCCATATTAGATGAAAAAAGTAGACAGAGGTGCATTAATGTGTGGAGAAAAGTGTTGCCTGCATTGCTCTCTGGTGTTTAAAGGGAAGGAGAGAGTGGTTTGAGACTAGCGAGGTTTACCACACTCATTAAGTACAGGCTTACCTGCCAATTTTTTTTTTGTTTGTTTCTCTAAGAATCTGGGTAAAGTCTTAGTTTATAGTAACAGGTACAGTTTAAGTTGAGAAGACATACTTTGAATGCATTTTTTCTTGAGAAAATCCTTTTCTAATCCTGTTTCTTAATGCAATTTGTCTAATTTATGTTTCAAGACAGTGCTGCACCTGTTGGTATTCTAAATGCTGCTCTGCAGGTGATACTTTCAACATAATTCGACTTTTTTTTCTTACCTCCTCCTCCTCCCCCCACGCTTACTACTTGATAAACAAACATGCTTCAGAAAGCATATCTGACTGTTTTCTAAAATGTTAAACCAGGGTGTTAGTCAAAATTTGTCCTGAATTTATTCTGCTGAGTCAGAGGAGTTTTCAAATTACTTAAATCCAAAGTGTTGTCACAATACGTCTTTAATAAATGTTACTGATATCTCAATCACTTCCTTTGAAAAGATAAAATGTAAGGAGAGGATAATTTCACATTGTCTGTAAAATGGTTGGCAGGCCGTTAAGTGTTTTGTAGAGAGAATAATGTGATAGCCAGAACATAAACCATGTGATGGTATGGACAGCATAGGAAACTAGTATTCCTAACAAGTTTAAACAGTTCAACCAGTGGTTATTTGACTGAAACTGTTACCCACTGGCAACTTAACTAACTTGTTTGGGTATCTGAGAAAGCATCTGAGAAGCCATTGCTTACAAATCCTACAGGATCATTTTTGTACTACATGGGTATGTTAGATACCTAACTTACAAATAAATGTGTCAACATAGTCAAACCAGGTTCTTAAAGTTGCTATTCAGATCCATCCACAGTGAAGTGGTTAGATTTTACTGCTGTGATTTTAAAATGAAAGTTCTTGGAGTTGAAATTTCAAATTATTCTTCAGGCTAGTGAATGGGTTAATTGCTGTTCAGGCACCAAACAGTTGGACTGTAGGTACACTCTGGGACATGACTGAGTTCCTGAAACAGTGTCTTGTAAAAATAAACTATGAAACTCATCTCTGTGTGCAGCTTCATCTCTGCATGCAGCTCTGAATGTCTCAGCATGCCTGATGCTTAATTTCCTAATGCACTGTTTTATTGTCCCAAGTCATCTAAGTTTCAGTCAATTTTAGATGCAAGTCTGAATCTCGTACTTCTGATTGTGGAAAAAAGATCTGCAATGGTTGACCTCCTTTACACTTCTAAATCATGTTAGGATCAATGCAATTATTTTCAAACCATATCACATGGATTGGAGTCTATTCTAGCCCATATCACTTGGAAATCTTTTCAGTCCTTTTCGTGAATAGTTTTTTTTGTGTGCTAATAGTACAGTGTAACTGTCATTTTATTGTTATTTATTAACACTTCAGCAAGGGCTTGTTGGATATGGGAAGATGCTATACATATCCTTCACACTCAAACAAATAATTTCAAGTTTTGTTTGCAGTGTTCTCTTCTTGCCAAATTCCCGACTGCAGTACTTTATTTTTACCGTTTTTTTTCCCCCCCCAGATGGTGGAGAGCAGTAGTATTTGTCTTTGGTTGAACTGATAGGAGATAAAGTGGTGAAGGAGGTTTAAATCAGTTTAAATTATGAATTACAAACTTTTCTGTTTACCCCAGTGAGATTTTGTAATCCAATTCAATATTTACATTGGAATAATTTAATTTATATATCAGCTATTTTGGTTTTGTTCATTTTTAGCTAAACATAAAGTAGTTTTGAATTGGATCCACTTTGTGTACCAACCTTTAGAATATTTTGACAGAGGAATTTTTGTGTTCATGGTTCAAAATTATAACCTGAAAAAGCACTTTAAGGGACACAAAAGACACACTGAATCAGAGGATTTACTGTACAGTGTTTCTAATATGGTATTTTTGTGTTTCTGGGTGTTTTATAACATTCAGCCTGACAAATCTTTGTGATTTGAGTCTTCGAGGCATTACTGGATTACCCCCATTTGGTGCCGCTCCCTTCCCCCAGCCGTCTGAAGCTACAAAATACTGCTCAGTTCCTTCTCTGAGGTCTGAAGGACTGAGAAGCTTTGACACAAAATTACCAGTAAGCTTGATCTGGAGCGTGCATGTAGTGTGCATGTAGTTGCCCTTATCTTTTCTGAGCAGGAAAAAGCTTTTGGTCAGCTTTTTCTTACTATCTCTCCTATGATTCAGAAATTTTTCAAGCACTGAGGTTTCCACAGCCTCTTTTCTTCCAGTGCTCAGTGAGTGTTCAGATGTGTTTGAATTTATCTTCCCCCCCCCCCCTCCCAAAGTGGGGACCAAAGTCTTTAGTGATTCTTCTTGTTAAGTAATGCTGTTTTCTTGTGAGACAAGATGTGTTCAAATATGTGAAAGAAAGCAAAATTATGAATGTTGTCATGTACATATGCATGCTTTTCTATATTCATGTCTGTAGTTGTAGTGGAATAAACAGTCTGATTTCCTGGGGCTTAGGGGTGCCACTGTGTTTCTAACATCTTTGGAGAGCAGATTGTAAAATTCCATCCATACACTACTCCAGCCTCACATGGGAAAAAGGCAACACGTTCCCCAAAACTCATTTTCTGTGTAGGTTATTGAGTGTACAGTTACTAGTGTAATAGAACATCGTATTTTTTGCCTCAGTGCAGTAGGTTTAAGAAATGCATAAACTTGGTTGTCAGTTTACTAAAGTGGAAGTGATACATAAACCCAGGTTCCTGTCTCATTAAGTGTTACTAATTTATAATGATCTCTGAAAATATTGATTCTGTTGTTATTGTTGATGGGGTTTTGTTTTTATGGGTGGTTTGTTTGTTTTACTTTTCCCAGTATGATCCATGGATTTTTGATTGATCCTACTGTAGAAGCAAAAAGAGAAGTCATAGGAAAAAAACCAAGGTGTTTGGGTTTCTTAAATCTTGGATGCAAATTATAAGAAGTTAATTTTCATCTGGATGTAATATTAAGGTGTCTATTTAGCTTAATTTTCCACAAATATGGAAAAGCTTAGCTTAGAGAGCCTCTGTGAAATCATGCATATTTGTAGTTAAGCATGTTAACATTTGCACATGAGGCATTTAAAATATGGCTTATATAGCAAGAGGAGAGAAGTGACAATAGTGAAAGAGTAAAATAGGCTGGCAAAGTGAAACAAAAATTACTAAAACAAGCCTTAATTTCAAGTTATTGCTGCCCTGCATGCAGTATGATGTTATATTCCTTCTGAACTCTTGGTTTTATTCTTATTTGTTCATTACTTCTCTAAGTATTCTTAGCTGCTCACACCTGTGAGTTTTCATCTCTAGCTTTATATTCAGTAGTTTTTCATTCTGTGTAGACATTTGATGCAAAGTTGTATACATTTTAAAGAATTATACTTTTGAATTTTCCTTTATATCCTTTTTTCCTACATTTTTCCATGTAGTTTTCAGAGATCACAAGTGTCTTCATATTAAAGTACTTTAGTGGGATCAGAGGCTGCAATTTCTTTCCTACTGATTGATTTACATAATCTGCAGGTGTGTAGATTTGCTACATACGAGCTTTATCACACAGGGCAAGACTTCTTGGGTCTTACATGGGATTTTTTTGCATTTAATATAGGAGAACAACTTACATGCAGTATTTCACTGACATACTGACATCTCTTATCTCCTTCATTTAGAACATTCAAAGCTTCTTGAAATTTTAGTCAGGAAAATCCCTTTCTTTAATTTAGGATTTTGAGGCTGATATGTTAAGCAACCAGAGACTGGTATTCTTATCTCTCTACATATATTCTAGATTTGTATTTACCTGTCTGAGAGTAACAGTTCTAACAGTTCTAAAGCAGGCCAATATTTGCACTGGATCAGGTACTCAGTGTGAAGATGATACTTTCATAGGACATAAGGGGCTACCCTGTGTTTGTATTGGTTCTCATTATTTATCTGATTTAACAAATTACACACAGATGGTTTCAGTTATTTCAGGAGGGATGACAGGATGAAAGGGAAGTTCAGTGACATATGTTTATTTTAGTTTCTATTCTTCTTTTGAAAGAACCCAATTATCCAATAGGTATGGCAGGCTTTAGTGTTTGACCCTCCCATAAACTTCTGGTCAGCATTTCTCTCTTGCCTTCATAAGTAAGGCTTTCATAAGTTTGGGGGTCAGTTTAGAAGAATTCAGACCATAGCCATGGTTGAAAGAGCAGCACAATATGTGTTAAAACAGGCCCAGCTTTTCCTCTCAAATATTTATTCATGTGATAGTTTATTTTTCTGGCAGATCAAGATACAATCTGGTTTTGGAGAACAACCAGATTAGATTTTTTCCATCCTTCCTAAAGCAAAACAACCCTTCCCTTTTAAGATATAACCTTGGGTTTCTCATTTATTTAAAATGTTCTTAGTTGTTAACAGGTTAATTTTTTTAAGTTGCAGCATTTTAAAAATCTGACACTATTCTACCAATGACATTCTCAATAAATCTCTCAACATGGTGCATGTTTGCTGAGGAGGAAGGAAGAATACTGCATGGGATCAGAATGTTTTTGTTAGTGACAAAATGCATTATGGGAGGACAGTACTGATTCTGAATGTCGAGGCATTTTAAATAAAGTATCTCATTTGCTTTGTCTGCTCTGCTGCTGCTCGTAGGGAAGAGTAAAATAAAAATGCTGTGGCTCACAAGCGAAGGGGAGAGCTCCATTCTCTTCTGTTCTTGCAGTTAATGTGCAAGGTGCTGCACAAAATGATTCTCACAGCTCTAAAAGAGACGGGCTGTCTGGTTCTGCTGATCTCTCATAGTGTGGATCTGTTTGTTTGGGTTTGGGTTTGTTTTGGTTTCACCCTTGGGTCCCTCCTCTCTCCAATTGCTGCAGGAAGGGAATGGATCAGGCTGGAGAATTGTTTTTGCTCCTGCAAGAGTAAGGGCTGAGTGCACTGTTGGTGCCATTGCTCTGCCTGTTCCCCACGCCCAATCCTGTGTAGTGTTGACAGGAAAGATGATAAACATTTGCTGTCCCTTGACATGACGAGACAGTCAGAAACATAGTTTACAGTTTATATTCTCTGTTGCTTGAATTACGTCCAGCAAGAAGACAGACTTTGCCAAGAATGGAGTAGTGCCTGAACTATAGTATTTTTAGGCATAAATATATGGCGTTGTTTTTAAGCTGATCATTCCTTTGGAAACATTTTTTGATTTAAAAAAATGTGTCATGGAAATGTCTTTTGACAATTGTTAGGATTATTTGCTCTTAAGACTTCTACTCCTGTCATTGCCCCCTTAACAGGAAAATCACTTCTATGTCTTTTGAACTAGTCAGAGCCTTATATGTAAATTTAAGATAAATACTTACTATTTATCATTATTATAATAGCAACAAAGGCTACTATTGCATAACGAGAGGATAGCTGAACTCCCCTACTGCAACCTTGCCTAATTAGGTGAAACTTGATCTAGCCTATCTTGTTCCTGTCACAACTGTGGCCTGTCTTGTTTCTTTAGAACATCTTATCACTGCTCGTCATTACTGCCTGAATTCATGTGCCAGTAGACCAAAAATACTCCATTTAAGTAGTTTTTCACTGTAGTTGTTGCACAGAAACTTGTATTAGGTTTTAGGTTTACACAATATTTTTATATTCACTGCTATTTACAACTGTCCACATGAAGAATATTTTAAGGATGGTTCTTCAGAATATTGTAAAAACATCAAAAAGGAAATCTTGGCTAATGAAGAAGACTGGACTCAACTCTAAGCAGTGGACCAAGAAGAGAATTATAAAAAAGAAGGTGGGATAACATTAGGTTTTGTTTATTTGCTGTAATCTTAAGCATTTTTGGATTTCTTTTTTTAAAACAGAACAGTGAATCTTTATAATAGATTAGAGTGTGTGTGTATGTGAGATTTTTACTTGAAGATCAGGGATTATTGCCTTGTATGTGTTGCATCTCTCTATAAAATGTCTGAAATGTTTAATTTTACCTTGCATAACTTAATTTAGTAGTAGTAGTAGTAGTAGTTTTTGATTCAACAAAGTGGACTTCTGAGTGTAAAACAATAGCTTTTAATTTTTAAATCTGCCACCTTAAAACTAAGGAAGTGTTTTGGAAAGAGTTGTTCCACTCTGATGGAAGGAAAATTCTGCTGGCTTGCCTGTTGAATCCCCAAGGATGTATTCACTTTTCACTTACTATTTTTTTACCAAGCCAGATAACATCTTTACATCTAAGATTGAATGGCTGGTGTTCCCTGAAAGCAATGCATGAAACAATCAGTATTTTGTTAATACTTCCTGCTTAATGGGAGAAAGCTGTGGTAGTGCTTTCTTTATTCACTCTATTGGAACTAAAGAAGAAAGAATCGTGCTGGTCCTGTTTGCAACACTACATATGGTGTCTATAGATTTTGTAGAAATTGTTCCTTTTTTGTAAAATGAAAAAATTATGTTTGGTGCTGCAAATCACCTTTATTATTTGACAAAAAGCATGATCTTTATTAAAAATGTCATGTTGACTGGTTTTATTTTGGTTTGTGTTTTACCTTCTTTTGTTTAATGGGGCGGTTTTTACATATTTTGTTGAAAAATTTGTAAAAGAAAAGCTAAAAATGCCTGTCTTTGCATCCTGTGCTTTTTCAATGAGATGATTTTTCAATGCAGTAGGTAGGTCAGGCTTTTCTGGAATTCAGTGGATTTTGGATGACTTTGCTGTAGCTGTTGACAAGGTCGAACACAAGACTGTAGAAACATCAGCACTTCCCTGTCCTTAACCTTGGCCAAAATATTTTTAATAATTTGAGAACATTCAGTTCTGTGATACAAATTTGATGGGACACTTCTGTTGCATGTGGATTTTGAAGATTGTTTTCTTTCAGGAAAATTGACTCAAACCCTCATAACTGAACTTGCCTTGTCAGCTTTGCCTGCTGTTGTCAGACTAAGCTTTCTTTCCAAGTAAATTGCAGTGTTACAAATGCCAATATGCAAAAAAGCTTGAATAGGACTTTGCTCCATTTCCCCACCTAATAAAAGTAAAATACTAAATTTTTTGTCTTTCTTATCTGTCATCTGGTTCTTGAGTCTTGGTGGAGGGTAGGTTTTTTTGTAGAGCTTAGGGTTCAGGGGATTTTGTGTGTGTATGGGTTTTTTTGGATTGAGTTTGTGAGTGGGTTTTTTTGGATTGGGTTTGTGCGTGGTTCTTTGGTTTGGGTGGAGTTTTTTTTAAACCTTTCATGTCAGTGAACACAACTTTCTTTTTCCTGACTGGAAAGCTGAGATTATTATGTAATAAAAGGATCTCTGAAGCTGAGTCATCTTCAATTAATTTAGTTTTGTTTTTAATTTATTGCCAGTTCACCTGCATGTACTGTGAATTTTACAGCACTACAGTTGTGTTGTTCTTCAGCCACGTCGTCCTTAATGATTTGGGGAATTAAATATTTAAGAGTATTTTTTAACATGTTATTCATGTCTCATGAACTGATGAAATGGAATGGGCAGTTTATACTTTAGGACTGTTTTAGCAAGCTTGTGATGCATTTGAGGTGTGGCACACAGGTTACCCTGTCAGAGATGAAAGATTTAGAACTCTGAACATTAGAACTAAGTTATATGTGGGATGTTGTACAATGAGATGCAGCTGTAGTGCCACAGGGATTCCTCCCTCCTTTTCCTTGTGTGCTGTGGGGCCACACCTGATCTTGTACTAGGGGTCCCCACATAACTCTCAGTCATTTGGTTTGGAGGACCCTGACCTGAAGATGTGAAGAACAGTAGAATTGTGAGGATCATGTTCATATTTTATTAAATAGAGCTGTTGGAGTTTATGGGCAAATGGAAAGAGCACTGCACCATTGCAGCTTTGTTTTGATCTGGAATCTTGCTGTCCTCCAACCTTCTGACCTTTCCTGTGTATTAGCGCAGTTTCATGCATTTGCAAATGCAGCAACTGCTGCAGTTTTCTGAGAGTTTGATAGGAATCCATTATTTAAGGAATTCTTATATTTGTAGGCCTGAACAACTACTGAAATCTTTCATTATAGCTGGGCTGCTTCCTAGTTTCTTAACTAGATTAGTTTTTTTACTTTGCAATTAATCAGCACAAAATTTTGCCAGCTGATTTTTGTTGGTTTGTTTCAAGGTGCCGTAGATAAATCTCATTGAAATTAGGCAGGTAGTACTAGATGAGGTTTGTCATTCGAAGAGTCACAGAAAAAAAAATTCAGAAGATAAAACAAGAGTATCCTTAATGAAGACAGCAAGTATCAAAAAAACCTCTGGAACTTATTCAGAGCTGCTTGATTTGAAGATCAGTCTTCTGCTCTTGGTTGATAGATAATGGGTAAAACCCATTTGCAATAATCCTATCATATCATCATATAATCCTAATTTGCAAGGTGAGAATTTACATATTGAGTAATTGTCAGTATTATAAGCATCAATTGATTAGAGCAGAAAGTCTTTCAAGAAGAGTCTCCAGCTTCCACCTTTTAATAATGTCTATATCATGAAAGATAGCATGTGGCCCACTGATTTTTAAACAGTGAAAGAAAGCAAAATTTCAGAGCCTTGTTCGGGAAGAATAAAAGTCTCTCCATTTTTAATCTGTGATGCCTGCTGGAGAAATGTGCTCAGCAAGAACTTGTCAGTGTACCTAGAATTATGCCTGTGTTCCAAAGTCTCTTACGTGGTAACCGGTGTCTTGACAGTCCTTTGGTAGAATTATTTGCGTCAAGGAGCAGCAACAAGATCTCTTGCTGTTTCTCCAGATGTAGCAATTTAGGAATCAAGCCAAAAGATAATATGATGCAGGGATGTTGAACTCATTCTGTAGCAAGTGCCAAATTATATTTTCCACTAGAAAACATCACAAGAGGAATCTTTTATAGATTTCTCTAACTTCAGGCTGTGTTGCTTTAGCTGATGATGATAAATATTGCACTTGGACAGATATTCTTCTAAAATAGCAGTTTTATATGTAATGCAATCTCTTTGTTTTTTTTAGTTTGTCCCTTTTAAGCTATACTCATTTTTCCCTGCTGGAGCCAAAGTTTACTGCCTGCCTTTTAAATTTTATCTAAATCTCAGCTCCTGCTTGATTTTAGTAGAACTTTCTGAATCTAAAACAAGGCATTTCAATGTTTTAACAAATAACAAACAGCTTTCCTAAGGATAATGTCTGGAGATCTGGCAGTGGTTCACCCCCATGGATTGACTCTGACTTTTAATATAGCAAAAACTAGTCTAAAATCTGATATAGGATTATAATGTCTGAATGATGTCACTCTTTGGTCCTAGGCAGATGCTAGAAACTTAACATTTGTTAGGTCAGTTGTTTTTTTATCGCTATTGATACCTTGCTTCCCACAGTCTTTGGGTTGTTTTTGTTGTTTACACAAGTGAACTGTTAGTTGCTATTGTTTTCATTAGGTATTGTTTTCCCAGAGCTCTGGAAGTCTTTCAGTTAATACTGAGTACCTTTCATTTAACAGTTTGTGGATCTGTCTTACTGATGATAGTTGCTGTTTCCTTCCTTTAGCAAAAATGTTGGCTTATTTCCCTGCCCTACAGAAAGCTTGCCACTGCAAGAGTAAGGGCCTTCAGATTCCAGATCTACAATGATGCTGTAGCTCTTTTTCTGTCAAAGAAAAGAAAGTGCCATAAGTATCCCTTCAGCAGATAAATACCAGGTAGGTGTAGGCTTTTGGAACAGCCCGAGTCCTGTTGAATACTTACTGTCACATTTGACATCTCGTGAAGGGGGCAAAGGCAACAATCCTGGACGTCCTGAGAGGAAATCTCTGTGGTTCCATCAGTTCCTTAAGCCTTTGCAACATGTAGGCCATAAACAAGATTTCCCTACATTTTTATAAGATTTTCTTTTAAATCTATACTTATACATTTCTATAATAGGAGTTAAACTCCTCTGTAAGAGGAGTTAAATACTTAATTAAAATGATTTCTGTACTTCAGCAAGAGAAGTAATTTTATGCACAACTATTGTCAGACGAGTTCCTGGTTGTGTTTTCTGTGGGCAGCTTGTCTAGTGCAGAGCATGGTGAAGATGGATCTCAAGGTGGATCAATTTTTTTTTTTCCCAGTGATTGCAAAATAGCAAGTTAATGTAACTAGCCTATGAGCTTATGCAAAAAAAAAGCTTTTGTGAGACTAGTATATTGAAGTACATTTAGGCAACATGAAATTTTCAGATTTGGGCAAAATCAAGTGTTGACCATAAATAATATGACCTTGTTCATATTTTTGAGTAACCTCATGAATGCTGGGGTTTACCAATAGTAAATTTAAGGGTTTAATGTTTGTTAGTAGCCCATAGCCGAATACTTTACATTTTTAGTGTCTGAGATTTACTCCCAATTTTGTGGATTCTTTTGCAGGCCATATGGAAGCAGTTGGCTTCAAATTTAAAAGTGTAGTAAGAAACTATTGATTTCACAAGTCTACATTTTGGCAGAAAATTTTGCTCATTTTTGTATTCCATGCAAACTGACGTCTGTTGGTTGCACTGCCTTTATGAATTTTACTGATACAGTCAAAAGCATCACTGGGCTTTTAATTTTGTCCTGAACTCAAAGTTTATACAGCTTGAATGTGAGCAGGATGTGAGGAAAGCTATTCAGAAACATGGAAATTGATTTCAATAATTTCTCACCCCATATATGGGGAAGGGAAAAAAGATGATGTTAGAGGAAAGAAATCTCCTGGTGAAAATCACAGTAATTGATAGTAAATTTGCTGTATGTCCTGATGCTTTACTTTGAAATAATGCTCATAAGCATACTGCAAGAAATTCTTCAACAGATTTGTTTTAAAAATAACAGCTTCATTCTGAAGGTAAATAATTATTGGAAAAAGCAGCGGGTGGATAACTTGTTGAGTAGATGGCTTTTACATATTTCTTATTAATAGAGGGGTGAAATTGTTTGATCTTACTACTGTTTTTCTGGAGTTTGCACATAATAACATCAGAGATGTATTTGGGATTTGTTTCTTCTGAAATCTCAATAGTATAAAGAAATACTTGTGACTTGAGTCAAGAAAGTATCTTTAGATGGCTTTAATTCAAACAATTCTTCAGTTATAATTCCATAGTCTTTTTTTTTAAATGTAATTGCTTAAAGTTTTACCTAATTAAGTCTGTAATCATAAAAAGGACCCGTGTTCATACTGCAGCAAAAGTTAAAACTCTGCTTTAATGCTTGAAATGTGCAACTACAATTTCTACAGCTGTAGCTGATGAAAGTTTTATATAATAGCATGAATTGCAGGCAAGCAGACTTACATGAGAATTCATACCTTGTAACTTCTTTTCTGACCATTCAACATGCAAAGTTGTGCATATTGATATATCTCATCACCAAAGGGATGATTTTTTACATTTTCACATTTTGCTTGCCTCTCATTCTGTAACTTTTCTAGTAGCTGAAATCCTTAGTCTTACTCAAATTTCATATTTGATTGATGGGACCAGGACATTTGTAAGTAAGATACAAGTTTGGAATTTCCAGTTAAAACTCTACTGTAGTAGCCCCCTGAATATAGCAAACTCCTTCAAATCCCAAGTTAGCAAAATCAAGGACAAAAGTAGTTAAAATTCTTGGGAAATGCTGAGATCTCTCCTGTTCTAGAGGGATTCAGTTGAACAAGTCTTTTCTTTGCTGGTTTGTTCTCATCTTAGAGTTGTAAGCATCACTAAAAGCTCTGAAATGGAAAAGCACAAGATCATGAATGGATGTTTTGGAACTCTTTGTTAGAGGAAAATGCATGGTGAGAAGATAATGCCTTCCAGTTCCTGTGAAGTAACAGAAGGATTGAAGTTGGCATTTCTATTAGAAATTGTTTTGTACTTTGAGTTCATTGTGTGTCAGCCTTGTATTTGCAATGTCTGTTCAGTGATCTGCTAAAAGAGAGGGTTTTTTGTTGTTCATTTACACAGTGAAGTTTCTAGGCTGGTTTAAAGACCAAAAAAAGGCAAAGGGAGAGTCTAATATGACTAAACAGTAGTATGTGACTTTAGTCATTTAAATCCAGTATGTTTTTAAACTGCAGTGGTATGCTTGATAATTCCTAAATTGGCAAAAGTTGGTTTTAGTTGTTTTTTTTTTTAAATTCTCTATTATCCACTCTAATATAATGTAGATATTCTAAATTTGGGTAACAAGAGTAATAGATAGCAGAAAGAGAAAAAATCATGGTTTTCATTTTCTTGGGATGCAGGGGTGTTTTTTCGTAATCTTTGGTTCTCTGCTGAAGTGATCTTGCTTCTGAACTTTCCTCTATGTGTCTTTCTTTTTTAAATTATGGATGTAAAATTACATGCAGGAAAAGTAATGATCTTCAGATCAGTTTCTGCCAGGAACTCTGATTTTAACTGGAAACATGGGGTTTAGTCTTTTTTTCTAGTTGAACACATCATATTACTGTAAGAAAATAATCTTAAACTTTTCTTTAGAATTTTCAATTCTAATGTTTCACAATGCCCTGAAATAGTACTTGTCTGGTTCCTTTCTGATGGCTTAAATAACTCAGTTTGCTGTGAGTAGGGTATAAGGAAATGCCTACTTATATGGACTTCGTTGTTTTTACAATAAAACTTATCAGCTGCCTGACTTAGTAAATTAGCTGGGGCATAAGGCAGTGGAGGTGTGGGTGTACAATTTCTTTCTTCTCAAGCTGCAGTGTTTCAGGTCTTGATAGCGTGAGATAATAGTTGAGGGAGATGTAGTTCTTGTCTCCTTGAAAATTGTTAAAGAGGATTTACTTAACCTTTTTGATTCACTAGCTGAAGATGAAAAAAATGTTGGGTTTTTTTCAGTAAGACTGTAGAAAAAAGTTGAAGCAAAGACTTTGTTCAGCAGTTGGAATTTTGGCTTTCTAGACCGTATCTTAGTTAAGAATCAATATGCTACGTCAGCTATTTTTGTGGTGGTGGCCTGGTTTTATTCCAGTCATAAGTAATTGCACTCTCTACTAGGGGAGTGTAACTGAAGTAGCAAAACACAGGTAGTGAGGTGAAGGTGGCTTCTGGGACAGCCTGGCCAAGCTCGTTTAGAACAAAGGCTGTCAGACTCATTTGAAAGCTGATTTGTTTCTGTATAGTTGTGTGTGAGGTATTTAGTTGTGACTAGTGGGATCTCTGCCATGGTAGACAAGTTGAATGCATCTCTTGCTCAGCTCTTAGAATCTTGGTTAGGGATGAAGAAAGAGATGAACTGGATGTTTATAGAAGTCTGTGGAGACAAAACAATATTTATGGCCTCATTGGCAGCATTTTCAGCATATTAATGACTTAGACTTGTGTGTGAGTCAGAAAAGGAGGCTCTCCAAAGAAAATAATGAGGTTGCTCTGCAGGTGCATATAAGGCATGGTGGACAACACTGAAGAAACCATAAAACCACCTGTTAACGTTAAGCACATGGAGAGTAGAAACAAGTGTAAAGGGCCAATTTGACATAAATTTCTTGATAGAGTGGAAAGTGATAAGGAAGAGGATTACACTACTCAATGAGGAAGTGAAAACAAATAAATTGTGTTTATCAGGACTGACACAGAAAGGCAACTAGGTCAAGGCTATAGGCATGAAGGGTGATGATTTTTTTTTTTTTGGGGGGGGGCAAGTTTGCAAACTGAAAGCATTAGCTGGACCACTTTATGAAAAAAACAGCTTTCTCTGTTTTACATATGATACAGGAAAAGTAGAGATAGATCTGAGACAGAAGACAGAGAAGATGGTTTGTGTCAAAGATGTCTATACTGCAGCTCGGAGTGATGGGTGTCTGTGTGTCATGATGAATGAAATCTAGGGAAGCATTGGAGGAACATGGCTGAGGACTGTGTTACAGCCTTGTGGAACTTCAATTGACAGCTCAGCATTGATAAGAGTCAATTGAAGATTGCCAACCTTTCAGTTTCCTTAGCAGGAGATCAGGTCTAGATAGATAAAACTGTCATCTCTGAGTGTTGCCTATTGAAATTTTTGTAGGTGGCATTATTCAGCTGTAGAAAGAGGTGAGATAATAAGCGAGGAAAACGTTCTTGTACATTTATCCCTGTTTCCACCTCCTTGAGAAACTGCAGGGATTATAAATGTGTCTTTTAAATAATGCAGGAAGTATGGTTTGAAGAGGGAAAGGCTAAAGGGGAGACATCATACTATTAGACAGGGATCTGTTGGACAGAGAAGATTTGGGTACTGATGGGTACTGATTCCTAGGAGGAGGTCATCTGTAAGATGAGAAACAAGGTGACAGGAGTTTTGAAGCCAGCTTGGGAGGTTTGCTGTAGATTATTTGGTATGGAAAAGACCTGAATGTGATGGGATACACTAGAATTCGCATGAAGGTTAAAAAAAAAAAAGTGAAAAGAAACAAGGATTCATGAAAGTTGGAATCAAACCATTGGTTTGGTAGCAGTAGCCATAGAGGAGAGTAAGAGGTAATACCCATGTGTGTGCTGAGAAGGAGGAAGTGTAAGAGTTGGAACTCGATGTTCATTGTGGAAAAAAGACATTATTTAAAACCTCTGAGGTGATTTACTCACAAGTGTTAGGTTGATCCTGTTGTGTGACATTGTGTTCACATATTAAAAACCGTGAATTGAGAGATGATCAAAGAAATGCACAATGGTTATGATCACAATTTTATAAGATGGGTTTTATTCAGCTGCTCCTATTTAAGTATCAATTTAAAATAAGAAATCAAAGAATTTCTCAGTTCTTTTGTGTCCTAATCTTTGGCTAAGAATTTTTTTTTTATGTAACTGGTTTACTTCAGTGGGTATACTTGGGTATTTCACGTGTATGCTACAATTGTGATCTTCAGCAGCAAATATCCAGGCTCCATCAGTGCTTATTTATATTTTATCACCATGTAATACCTCTGATTCTTAGCCGTTCCCACCACAAACAGGGACAGATACGACACTGACTTGAAAATCTAATTAATATTGCAGTATATTAATAATGCTCGGTATTTTGAGTCTTCCTGTGTATGTTTCAGCATATTTGTTTTGCAGCACAGTGTTTCAGTTCCTTTAGTACTACTCAGACAACCTGTTAAAAATAAGTCTTACTTAATCAAGTTTCCTTGAGGAGTGTTACACCAATAGTTGGCTGTAGCACCTTGTTTCCTCATTAGTGAGATACCTTTCCCTGGGATGAAACTATGACACCCAGCGTTGCAGAAGACAATACTGATGCCCTTTGAGCTGAGGGAGTCAGGTGGTGTGATTGAGGTACAGCAAACTTTGTCCTGGTGTTGCCAAGGGGACTGTGAGTTTAGGTAGTGCCTGAGATCAGAATTTATGGAGAAGTGACTGAAATAAATGGGATAAGTCACACCTCCAAGGCTTTTCTTCCTCTTTCAGTCTGTCTCCAGAAGCACGTATATAATTTGAAGACACGAAGCAAGTTTTCCTGGCCAGTGTTACTTTTACAGCAATAAGGAAATCAAAACCTGGAAAACATAAAATCACACGATGTTATACATCTGTATATCCTTTCATACCAAGAAAACAGGTCTTTCACACAAATGATTACGAGGCAGTAAAGCCAGGGTCTCTTGATAGTCTCAAAGTTTCAGAAGCTTGGGTTTCATTTTGAAACTCCTATCAAGTGTTATGGGGAAACTGTTTGGAATACTGGCATTAATAACTTTGTTAAACTGGTGTTGTTTAATTTAAGTTGTTTAATTTATTACATATTGCATGTTACTTAAATTAAACTGCAGAGAGAAAAAGGAAAGAGGAAAAAATGTGTTTTCTATTACCCCTGTGGCTAGAAGAACTAGGGGATTTAAATGGTGGTAAGAAAAACTTTAACTAGACTCTGGAAACTTCCTCTTGCAACAGGAATCCTGGATTTCTGAGGTGGATGGCTTAGGGAAGTGGTGGAATTTCCATCATGAAAGGCTTTTCAGAACAGGTTAGACAAGCATCTCTGTAGAATAATGCAGGTGTAGTTTATCCTGCCTGAGGCCAAGAGACTGCATTAGGTGACCTCTGAAGGTTTCTTCTAAGCCTGTTGGTTTGCGTTCATGTATGTGACTCTTTCTTCTTAAATACGAGGTCAAATTCCACTAGTAGATTCCACATCAGATACTTGTTATATAATCACAGCCACTGAATACTGAGACTGTCTGAATCTTCTGTTGGGGGAACAATAATATTTTGAGCTGTTTACAGTAGGTGGTTACAGGCACTTTCATTATTACCTTTTGGCTGCATCCTGTATCTTCCTCAAGCTTGTATTATAGCTTTTACCATTGCTTCCTTTGTGCTGCTGTTGGAAAAACTCGGGGGGAATTCTGGTATATTTTCAGTTCTGGTTGACTGCTTCTTGTGTTGAAGTGTAGGTGCTTGAAAACTTCAGGACACAGCATGCAAACTTGGCAGGCTGAGGGAGAGTAGAAACCTGGACTGAAATAGCCTGGAGGACTGACGAGACTGAGAGCTTGAAGCCTGGGCTTTCTTGGAATTTGTCCTGTGTCTATTTCTAAAGTAGACAGACTGCTCTCAGTATCTAGCTGTTATTAATGTCAGTCTCCAGGCTGGCTGATGTATGTGTCCTGCAGATAAAAGTTTTATGGATGTTTCTAGGAGTTGCCTATGCAAATTGAAGCACAACTTTTATTTACCTGGAGAGTGTTCATTTAATGAAGAGCTGTTATTAGGTTCAATATGTGACGCCACATTTTATTTATGGGAAAGATCTGGAACAACTTTCATTGCAGGCAAAGTTACTAATTTTATCAAGTTCTTTAGGGACACTTACTGTTATGGTATTTTTTAGCTTCTAAGACATGATGTCTTTCTTTTCCGTCCCTATGACTTTACAGAACAGTGTTGTGACTACAGATAGAAATTAAGGTGTAGAGAGAATGGATAAAATTATTCATTTAATTTTTAAGCAGGAGCTTAGGGTCAGGTATCTTTCAGAGTATTTAGTGCATTTTTGCAATATTTGTCTTTGAGTACATCCTGAAGCCTCTTGTTACTTTGCCAAAGTATGCATTTATTTTCAACATGGAAATGCAGTGATTTCAAGCATCTAATGTAGCTGAAACTTGTTCCTTTCATCCCAGCCTTATCTTCAGACAGAACTAAGCATTTCAACTCAAGCTTTTATGAAAAAAAATTGTCAATTCAGTGTACTGTCAAAAAAAAATGAACACAAAGGACTAAATCTTCATCAAAGTTACAGGAGACTGAAAACTACTTTGGAACGTGGTAACCAATCCTAGGCATACATTTCCATTTACAGAGGGAAAAAAAATTTACCCATAATCTTAGTTTTGTCTCTTCTTTTTTTTAATATTCTGCTACTTCTCTTTTTATTTCTTTCAGATGATATTAACTGTGTTTCTGAGCAACAATGAACAGATTCTGACAGAAGTTCCAATTACACCAGAAACAACCTGTCGTGATGTAGTGGAGTTCTGCAAAGAGCCTGGAGAAGGAAGCTGCCATCTGGCTGAAGTATGGCGTGGAAATGGTAAGTAAAATGTTCACTGGAAATGGATTTTAATAAGTGCACCAATTATAGAAAAAGAGTGACTTCTCAATACTAATTATTTCAATTACATATTGTACTCTGGTGTTTTTTCTTCTAGTAGACTTTGACACAAAGGATGGTAATTGAAATAACTATAGAGATTAATGTAATTCTTGGCTCTTTTTTCTTTTCTGTTTTCCTCCTCAGCATGCAGCATTTGATAAAATGCATGTGCAAGATCTGTTAGTGTTCTGTTTCTAATAGGATGGCGAGTATTTAAATGACAATAGAGAATCTCCTGATGATTTTTTTGCACTCAGTGGGTACAGATCACCACCTGCATTCTTTTCAGTCCTGTTTCCTCACTGTTAGCATGGGAGCACAGGCTGAAATTTAAGAAAGAGTATTGATTTTTTTTTTTTTCCCCTTTCTGTATCACAAATAGCAGATGCTCTGCAGACAGCATTATGCCAGACTGGGACATAGTTAGTATCTCTAGCCTATTCATGAGCATCTCCTCTGAGATTTGACAGCCTCTCTTGTGGCAGGTAGTAGTGTCCATATCCTATTTGTGTTGCAATTCTTCACAGAATAATGAGGCAGGCAGGTTTTTCAGGAATGTGTCAAAGTCCATGCACGGTGGATTCTGTTTTTAAATGGATTCTTGGAATTGCATGTAGTACAAATCTCCAGGTTATAGTTTATCAATGTATGGATGTCAGTAGAATTGGTGGATGGGTGGGGATAACAGACATGTTCATAAAATCATAGAATAGGACCATGGAATGGTTTGAGGGACCTTACAGGTCATCTAGTTCCAATCCCCTATTCTTACCTCTTAGTTATTAATGTGACCCCTGTTTAATGTAATTTCTTCTGTCTAAAGACTGATGAGGTCATAACTTGATACTAAATTCTTAAATTTTGTCTAGAGGTGTTTTATTTTAATTGAGGCCTTTTTGCCAGACAGACACAACAGGCATTATTCAGATGCCTTTGGAACTTTTACATATTGGCAATCCAGAATATTTTCCTCTGAGGAAAACTATGCCTCATCTTTTTCTAAACTGATCTAAGACTTTGTAAAAGGAAAAGGTACCTCAAGAAGTCATTTCCTACCTGGATGGAAACTTGAGTTTATGCAAGAGTGAACAGGGGAAAGAACTGTATGCCTGCAATTCTAGGAATATAAAGTCAGTGTATACTTAGCTAGAAAACTTGTCTTTAAGGATAGAACTTAAGGGTTAAAACATTTTCAAATTGGAAATTTGGATTATGGAGTCGATGATGCCAAGTGTATCACAGATTTCTAAAATGGATTTGCAGACTTTAACGACACCCAGATATTCCTAATATTTTCCAATCACTTGTCTGTGAAAGTGTATCTTACATGGTATTATTTATTCTTCTGCTTTCACAATACTTTGATGGTGTACTTCTTAAAAAATGTAGGGAAGAATGTTCTCAACTAGTGACACAGGTATTGGAAACTGGAAAAGTGATCCACAGCATCTTCCTGAAACACTTAAACCTTGTAAGCCTTGGACCTCAGAAGTACAGGTTTTCTATGATAACTTTTAAGATTAAGAAAATATTTTATCTGTTGATGTAATACATTTATTTCTAAATGTGTTAGGTAGCTAAAGCTAAAATCTTCTACAAAGTGAAAAATAGAGTTTATCCATGAAGATGTGATGGAGAGACTAAGACTAAATTTTGAGTATCTACCCTGAAAATTATCTTTCTTTGGTCCCATTAAAGTCAGTGGAGATACAGATATTACTGTGAATAGAACAAGAAGGTGACTTTTCAGCTGGTTGTTTTCTGTTAATTCTGAGCGCTGGAGCTCACCCAGTTTTCTAAAGTGGAGATCTACATACAGACACTGAGGGGCAGGAGCAGAGGCCTGCCCAGAGCTTCTGTGTGTTGTTAGCTCCAAGCTTCTGGTAAAACTCACATGAAGATGCTTTCACAAAGGTAGCTTTACTTGCTAAATTCCCAAGGTGATAACTGTATAGATCTATTCCACTGAAAGCAGAGAATAGAAAATACTGGAGAGAATGAAAGAAAAAATAAAATACTTATATTTTTGGGTCTTTCAAACAGGCCTGTAGTGTCAGCAAAAAAGATACCCTGCCACACTGGTTTTAAGGCTCTCTGACAGGAATTTCAGCACAAACGTTTATTTCGTTGTTCTTAAATGTAGGATACTGTTACAAAAGCTGTGACCTCAGCTTCTTGACCCAAAGTCTAGGGTACATAGATTTCTCAGAGGAATGACCTAGGCGTATATATGATAATTTTTCCTTCTACTTCTTCTGAGAGCTGAATTGAACTCTTTCCACTGACATTTTTTTAAATAATTTTGCCTGGAGCAGAGATCTGATGTAGAAAACAAGAGTCTGAACAGTTAAATGCGGCAGTTACAACAACAAACTTTAAACTATGGTTCTGAGTGGGAAGTGTGAGGCAATTTGCAGTAAAACTGCTGCATGTTGTGCCAGTGAAAACGCATATTTTATCTCTTCTGTTACACTGTCTCTGATCCTTCACCCTTATCCTCAAAAGATCTGCAAGTGTGCTTTCAGAGGACATTTTGGAAAGTAAAATTCAAAACCAAAGTTAATACAGCAAATCACGGGCTGAAAAAACACACCATAAGTGGTCTGTTTTCCTGGCAGCCTCTCCAAGTGGCACAGATGACAAATTACACCTCTCTCCATAAGAGAGAGTCTACCTGGCCTCTTGTGAATATGCTTAACTCCTCTGCTCTACAGGTAGCCACAGCTTCTTTTAGTTAGCCCAGCTGAATAATGCGTGTCTATTCAAATTCAAAGCATTGGGGCTTGTGGACTGTAATCTTATTATCAGGTACAAATAACAGTTTGCATGCCCAAAAGCCTTTCTAAACTGTATTGCTCTAACAAAATACTATCTCTTTTAATAGTCTTCCTGTTTTGAATGTGTATGTACAAGTAGATGATAAACACTCATTTTATTTTTAGAGGATGAGAGACCATTTTTCTTCCAGACAAATGTTACTAAAATCCAAAAATTATGTAAGATTCCTACAGTGCAGAGGAAGATTACAATAGCTTAGCTGTTGGAAAACATATTGGTTTATTTATTACTGTAGCTTTTATCTCTTTACTTTTGTGTGACAAAGAAATGCTTGAGAGTTTCACGAGAGTTGTAAAATAGTTTAGATGTTGTTTGTATTAAAATCAAGAAACTGCTTCTTCTCAGAGCTGCATAGCCTAAGCATTTCTTTTATTCACCTTTGATTTTGGTATTTTCCTTTCCAGTTTCTTAAGATGAGTAGTAGTTGAAAAGGTCAATAGCATTTGTGTTTGATATATCAGTATACTTTGTACCACCTCGTGCTTTGTCAGTTTGAAGCTTCCTCGTTTTGCAAGGATTTCTCATGCTGTAACAGTAGAAAAACCAGAATGTTCTTCCTCATTCCCCTGTTCTTGCAAATAGCAGTTGGTAAGGAGAGTCAGAGACAGGTGTGATGCCAGGAACTTGCAGTGTGTTTCAGGAGAGAATTGATTTCAACCTTTAAATCCACCCAGTACTGAATTATTCACTTCATTTACACCTGGAATGCCCTTCAGCAATTGGTCAAAACTGGTATTCTTCAGTGTGATGGTAACATAGGAGGCAAGGGAGTGTGAAAGAAATAGTTTCTTACTCTGAGTACTTCAGCAAACCTGAACAGAGAAAGACTCATTCCAGATCCCACAGTGAACTCCCCTATGGAGATCATCCATTACTTTTTATTCTGGTTTCATGTAGAGGAGGCATAAATGTGTTTATTACACATAGCAGGATCCTTGAAGTCAGGATAAAACCAGATTTTGAAGACTGAAACTTGTTTGAAGTAGTGCATTTGTACCTCCACCAGAAGGATTTTGCAGCTCTTTTCTGAAACGTTGGTGCAGTATCTGTGTTTCAGATTTACAGGGTGTTTTGTTTTGGAATACTCAAAACTTTTACTTGAAAGGAGTATAGCTCATTTCTCAAAAATATTTTAGAATAGTGATCTAACTTAAAATCTAAGTTTTTTCAGTTAAGTATGGATGATAAATAAATATAATTTATCATGATTTTCTGCTTTGTTATTCATGAAAACAACTGTGTTCTCTAGATCATGTTTGATGTGTTGCTAAAGTATAGGGATCCAGCCTTTCTATTATTATACACATTCTCCTATTTAACATTTTCATCACACTCTCAGAATGCTTTATCCTATTTTAATTTTTAAAAAAATTAAAGTTTGAAATAGTTTTGAGAAACCAATTATTGACAAATATTTCTGAAGCTATAACTGCTGGGAAAGATTTAACTGTGGTGTTTCTCTTTGTTTTGATTTGATTTTGGTTCTTAACAGAGATTTTCAGAAAATACTTCTTGTACTATTTTACTACAAATATAAAATCATGCTTTCTTCTTGCAGTTCTTATAGATTTAAAGGATTTAAACTGAAGGAAGGAATGGGCCTTTCAATTCTCATCTTGTCTGGTGTTAAGTCTTAATGTCCATTTCTTCTTCCTCTTTGTTTCCTGAATTTGTTTTATGTAGCCAGGTTGCACAGAATGATTAGTGCTGCTCCACCTTTCTATTCTTTGTTTCAGTGATGTTGATGATGCTTGTTACTACTTTAACCTGTTTTCTATCTGCTTTGGGATAACATCCCACACTGGTTTTGTGAAAGAACTGCTAAACTAGTAGAAAATGTCTTTGCCATTTCCTTCCATTGTCATGTCTGAAGAATATTAGTCTTAATTAATGAAGGTGCATTATGTAAATGACACCTCTTACTTTGACTAGCTCCTGGGATCAGGGCCTTACTTTTAAAGGGAGACCAGCTTAACCAGGACTGAAGCTGCAGCTACTTCTCACCATTCCAGAATTTGCCCAGCCCCTGTTCAAGCTGGGTTTGCCTAGCAATTTTTCTGTTTGGGAGAAATTCCTAAAGATTCATATCTTGTATTAAAGTCTCTGAACTAAACCACTTAAATATTTTTACATTCAGTGATCTTTAGAAGACTCATGCTGCAATTTTAGTGGATATGCTTCAAAGCACTTGAAACCTTACTTTACTTTAGGAGTTGAAAAACCTGAAAATCATGTTTTTAAAATTCCTGTTTAAGAACTGAGTAGTAATAAGCCACTGACCTTATTCTTCCATGCTTAAACATTATTGACAATGTTTCTAGGACACCACTTGAGTGAGAAACAAGAAGTAGTTAAGAAAATTATCTTATTTCTTAAATGCAATTGTTGTGTTTTGGTTTGGGGGTAGTTGGTTTTTTTGCCAGGGGAATTTTTTTTTTTTGTTCTGTTTTCATTTTTTGTTTTCTTTTTAACAAAGATAAGTAACCAGTCCACCTAATGAATATGATTAGCTTGTGGTTTAAATGACCCTTCCCCACTGAAAGCAGCTAGATCTAACTGTGGCTAAATTGTATTAATCACATATTTGACATGACACATTTTGACAAAACAATTTATTGTATCAAATGCACTGTGAAACAATTGATAAAAATGTATTGTTTTTTAAGTACTGCAGTTAAGTATCCCAAGAGTATCAAGACATGTACATCTATGTAATACATAATATATATAAATTTAGGTAAATACCATTACATAAAGGTGTTTGTGATTGTTTTTCCCAAGCTTTCCTCGAGATTTCTCTTATATCTTTGAATCATTTTGTCCTCTCATGTCAAATGGGTGAAGTGTGAAATGGGTAACAAATTGTTAGTGGTGCTTTTCCTGGTAGGAGATTGCTTTTGGCCTCCAAAACCCAAACCACACTTTTTGCTTTTAACAACAAAGTATAATTAAATTATAATTAAATTTTATTCGGGTTAGAAGATGTATTTTGGTACTGTAGCTAGTGTTAGATCTTAAAATGGAGATTTTATTTTCTTAATAAAAACATCTGGTAATAAATGCAAGTGTAATTATGGAAGCAGTGAGAAACTTGTCTTCTTAAACGTATTTTCATTTTGAAATACTAAATATATAGTGTGCAGCCTCTTACTAATAATATATTGGATCAATTTAGAAGAAATAATTACTCTGTGCAAATGTTTTCTTGGGGAAAAGCAGGAACTGACTGTTGCATAGAACTTAGTCTTTATTTGTTCAAAGAGTTGCCAGTAATTCCACATATGCTGGAAGTTAGTGTCTGGCAAAGTGTATAGAGTGGGAGTACCTGCTCAGGGTCTCAGGACATGAAATGTCAATAGAATGATAAGGCTTTTTGTCTGTGTGGAAACCCAGAGGCTCAAACTGAGTGAATCATTTTAATAATAGAACAAATTGCACATCTGGTGGTATTCGGGAGCAAAGTTGCTGTTTCCTAAATGAGGGTTCCTAAACACTGCCATGGATTTGCCAGCTGGTTCTGTAGTGCTGTGAGCAGTGAGCTGTGTTACAGTAACAGGCCAGCTCTTAACACCACACATCCTATGTCATTGGGGTACCTGTGTAAGACAAAATGCATTGGATACATTGAATTGCTACCAAAAAGGACATTCTGATCATTAATAAGAGTTTTGTATAACATTGCTTGATTTTAAGGAGTTGGGATGAGATTTTTTTTTTGCTCTTGTACTTCTAGAGCGCCCCATACCCTTTGATCACATGATGTATGACCACCTACAGAAGTGGGGGCCCCGCAGGGAAGAAGTGAAATTTTTTCTTCGCCATGAAGAGTCACCAGCTGAAAGCAATGAACAAAGTAAGTCCATTTATCCTGTAGTGTTGTTACTGAAACAGATTGAAAAGATTCCTGAAGTGAGTTTGGTTTTCAGTTCGTTCAGTGAACTTCAATGGTTATAAGTGAGACAACTTCCTTATACCAAAGCTGTTTTGAACCTTCCTCAGGGGCATCCTTATTGTTGTTCTCCAGTTCTCTTCTTTAGAATAATTTCTACCAGTCTGTTCAGTAATAACAAGATCTGGTTGTATTGGCTTAATTTGGAACCAAAAATGTTGGCGGATATTAGAGACTTGATGTAGTTTTTTTCTTATTGGGAGAAAGTCCCTACATTTTGAGAGGGTAGAATGGTTCTTTTTGAGCTCCTGTTCTTTCAGTTGCACAGAGAAAGACTTGGTAAACTCCTTCACCTCCTTTAAAAACTCAGATCTATTTTACAGATGTCACTGGCAGAGATTTCAGTGTCTTTGCTTTCTCTGTACTTCATGTACATATATTTAATAGTGATAATTTCCATCTTGAAAAATTGCTGGTCTGCTTGGTTCTGTAGAAGTGTTTATATGAAACAGTGCCCTATGAAGTGGGGTTTCTTAAAAGACTGGAAAAAAAAATAGAAGTGTTTTAGTTTTCTGAACTTACTGGTGTGGACTGTACTTATTCTTTGAGAAGAGTTTTGAGGCTGTGCATTATAGACTTAATGGCTTTCAGACTGTCTGAAGGACAGGAAAGGTGTCTCGCTGAGGTGTGTTTGCATGCCCAGATTATCCTGACTCATTCAACTAATCTGACTACTTTTAACAACAGGATTTCAAGCCTTTGCTGAGTCCTTATTGCTTTCAGCTGAGACTTCTTTTATTTTTAAGTGGTTCCTGCTTGTTTTGAATGTGGAAGCAGCAGACACAAAAATATGTGAGGGAATTTTGTATTAATTAGGTACTTTGTGAAATAGTCTGTTATCCTTTGGGCAATATAAAGTATGATAAGAAATTTAAGATATACTTAAAGCCCAAGAATTTCAATGTACAAGGAAAGTATTGCTTCTGAACCATACATGCAAGGCTTTTTAATTCATCATTTGGCTATGGATCGATTTCTAGATTAAAATTGTATGCAAGTTAGAAATTAGAAAAGCTTCCTCTACTATATTATTTTATAATGTGTTCAGTTGAAGCTACTGCTTTTCATGGACACAAAATATAAAACTTGAGTACATTGCTCTTCGTGAGATCTTTGCCTAAAGAGAAGTCAGGAAAATAGAGCTGCATATCTGCACTTTAAACTGAGGAATTCTGTGAAGTAAAAGCTTTATTTCTGCTGATTCACTGCTTACAAAAAGTAACTTCAGTAAGAAAGAGTTTTTAGCAGAATAAAAATTAACAGGTAGAAGTTTGTACAAATTCTTGAAGAGAATTCTCAGAACATTTGAGAACAGACTTGAGATCAAAACCTCTTTGTGTTGAAAACTGAACTTCACACTAAGACTGATGCTTTACTTTTAGGTGGACGCCAAGCCCAAAATCAAAGAAATGGCATAAATTTACCTGTGGAGAAACGAGCAGAGAATGGGGTATGTAATAAATCCTAAAGGTTTAGATCAACACCACTCAAATACTTGGTGTTTTAAAAATTAGTACTTTTCAAGGTGTGTTATGATGGCAGCTGGGGAAAAATACATTGATCTTGGTTTTCTTTTGATTTTGTTAGAAAGTGAATGGGACAATGTGTTTTTTTCATCAACTACACTGAATTTTCTGTCTAGAAAGAAATTGTGATGTGAGAAGCCCCAGAGTCTTATTAATTCATGTTCTAATCTGTTTTATTCTGTGTGAAATAAAAACAAGCTACATTATTCTTTCACACTTGTATTGCCTGACCACGTATCTTTTCTTTATCTCACTGGTACTGATTCATGACATACTTTTATATATTGAAACATGAGGATCTACCTATCTATGGATTGGGATGTTTTCAGATGCTGGTAGAAGAGCTTGCATAGCCCTCAGAGCCATCATTTTACACTGTTGTTATGCACTTGATTAATTTCTACACATAGAAGTTTTTTTACTAACATATTCCTAGGTTTCTAATTTAAAATATAAATTACATACCATAGGCAACCTGTGACTCCTGGCTTGAACATTTTCTCTTTTATACATAAAACATAGTATATTTCTTTCAAAATTATCATGGCTTAAAAGCTATTTCTCAGCTGAAACTCTCCTAACTTTGTTCTCTTTTGTCTCATCCTCAATACTAATGAAGATTCTGCAAAGCATAGTGTGTTCTCCTTTGCTCAGGACCATTCTGCTGCCTTTACCAACACACTCCAGCTATAGTTAGCTATTTTTTAACATTTTCAAATTTCAGTTAAAACATTTGAGCTCACCAGTTCATAGTTACATTGTCTCAGTGAAGCACTGTCACTTTACAAATGTGCATATGATTCTTTCTCAAAGTAAAATAATACTTGAAGTTTAAAAGCAAACAAATCAGTTTTTTTCAAGCTGATAAGTCTTGAATAAAAAAAGAACTAAAATGTTAAAAACAATTGTGTAGATTCAACAATTATTGCCTGATAATTAACATCTAAAATTCACACACACTCCCATGTAGCAGCAGAGTTGTTCAGTTTGCAGCTCTTTGCAGCTTGTTTTGTGTATGGCATGTGGACCTAGGGGAAGGAATTTTTTCCTATTCAAAACAGTTAATCATGTATTGCTTTCTACGTTCCTTTTCTGTAGAGAGCCCTGGCTGATACCCTCTGCTGCACGGATCCGTTTATCCTGCTGCCATTGTCATATTGACAATGTAGTGAGATCATGGTGCTGTGAAGTGCTGGGGGAACATAACTCTTTCATGACCTCCCCTCCATGTGGGTTGCAGCTCAGATACAGCATTTGAGATAGAGTATATTTGGAAGTTAGGACTGGCATATGCAGAATGCCTTACAATCTCACTTCTTGGCAGGGCTAAGGTTTATGATAGCATGGCTTTTTATTGAATTGAATTTGCTGTGAGTTTTTATATGGATAATGCTCACACTTGATAACTCGAGTAACACTTTTATCTTCATGCCATTCAGTACATTGATTTTGCTTTTTTTTTTTTTTTTTTTAAATCCCAAAAGTTGGCCACAAAATTAAAATTTGTTAAGGAAACGATCACTTTAAAAGCACTTTTACCAGGTTTAGGAAATAAAGTGTATTAAATACCAGGTTTATTAAAATAGAAGAAAGACTAAAACCTGAAGGCGTTATAGTAATGGAAAATTGTAGTGGCTTTTATACTAAAAATGGTATAAATTAGGTTTTGGAAGTGTTTAAAACTAAGATTTTCAATTGTGCTAAGTTTTAAATCAGAGGGGGAGGGGGGAAAAAAGAGGTGGCTTCAGGATCAAGGATTTAATCAGCTTACACTTACGTAATGCATTAGGCTTATTCATTGTTGCTGGCATGCTGAATGTTAGACTGGCCCTAAAATCAACACAAACCAATGGAACATTGAAGACAGCTCAAATCTTACCACATACTCTGCATTCAGGTATATTTTTATTATGTGTACTGCTTTAATGGTGAAATAGTTGATTTTTTGCTTAATATTGGGTAGAGCTGCAAATGTGACATGCATAGAAAACTTTAAGATGAATGTTAGTTTTATTGATTGAACCAATAGTCTTGGAAAAAAATTATGGGCAATCTATCCAATTAAATTTAGATTATTCTATTAATTGACATTTTGTTATATGCAGAAAGTTTTTTTTTTTGTTGTTGTTGTTGTTCTTTGAAAGTATATGTGCTTGATCAGCAATTATTTAAATAATGGTTAGCTTAAAATCACATTATGTAAATGCTTACATTTCATTAGATTATCTTTCAAGTTAAAAATAGAATAGGCTAAGTCTCTTCCAGCAGTGAAACATGCACTGTTGTAAAAAGAATATTTACCTGAAAGTATTCATCTGGGAGCTTTGCATTCTGCATAACGAAGTCTAAAGGAAAACCTCTGTGAGGTTCTGTGAATTGACAAGTGCTCTTATTCTGGAGGTGACCTCTTGAGGTTTGCTTTTTGTCTACAACTTTCTTTCTTAGAAGTGGAATTATGCTGTAATCGGGACCTGATCTCTTTCTGCCAGCACACAGAGGTACAGAAACGTGATGATCAGACTTACATAACTAAACATTTCCTTTTGCCAGGGAGATTGGACAGTGTCTCAGGAGGGATTCTCTTCTCTGAGAACAGCTGCCTCTTCTTCCTCTTCCTTTCTTTTGCTTGTGTAACTGAGCCAGTTGGATCTGAACACAGGTTGTAACAAGGGGAATTCTAAATAAATATGGGAAAAAAATGTTTTATCATTGAGAGTAACAGACATTGGAACAGACTGTTCAGGGTCTGTGGAATTTTGATCTAGCTGAATAAAGTCCTGAGCAGTCTGAAGTGCTCCAATCAGGGCTTATTGAACCAGATGACTTCCAGAGGCTCCTTTCTACCTAAATCACTCTTTGATTCTGTGTTCAGTGGCTGTGAAACAGTGGTCATCCAAATGCTGGGTCTTGTTTGCTTCCAGACGTCCTAGCATGATCCAAGCATCATTCCATAGCAGCAGCAGTCTAACAGTGAGGCAGAGCAAATATAGGTGAAACCACTGGGGGTCAGTGGCAGACAGGAGAGGGACTGGGGAGCCCCATCCCAGTGCAGCTGCCGACCCTGGATAGGAGATGTTGATCAAATGTTGCTTTCCCAGAAAGAGCACTGACTACACGACAGTTGTCCAGATGAAAAGGTAATCAGATAACCCAGAAACTTCTTGGAGATGGGAAAACAGGAAAACAGATGTAGCTCAGGAGGGAAAAAAGGATGTGGTACAGGAACATGACAGAAGTCAAATATATTGGACTGAATAAAAGTAGATTATTGTAATGAAAACGCTCTGTATATGATGAAATACTTGTTTGCTGTAGTTGCTTATATAAAAATGAAAATAATAATATAATTTAAATATTCATTATTTTTATACATAATTTACTTGAGGAGCATAAAATCTCAGTTTGTGGTCTCTGATGCCGATTTTTTTTAACTTATTTTTGCTGTTTCTAAAATTGCTTCCTTGATTTAGAGAGAATGCTATCAATAAGTCTTTTTCTTAATAGATGTTGGCTGAAGCCTTTGCCAAGAAATACAAAGTAAAACCTCATTTTATCTCACTACAGAATTTGTGTTAACATTAGTACAAAGGAAATATTTGTAGAGGAAGAAAACTTCACCATCATCCTAAACCAGAGACACACTCCTGCAAATTTTAAGTCATGAAGCTGTGAAATTGAGATGAAATTGAGCGTTAAAAGTTTTGTGCTGATTAAATAACAGAACTCCTGCTCATTATTTCTGTTAAAGTGTCGCAAATCAGGCTTTTAGCAAAATTACAACAGATAGTCCAGCTGGTTTAGTATCAGGACACCTTTATACTGTGAAATTCTTTTACATTTTATACTGAGAAATACTTTTATAATGGAAATTCCATTAACAGATGTGTTAAAACCTCTACGTACGTGTATACACAAGGCAGGTTTTTCATAGTACTGATTTGATTTCAGAGGGGGTGCGGTTGCTGATGGAGGGCAGATACCCTCTGCTGCAGTCTCTGTGTTCTACTCCATCATGACAGCAGTAAAGCTACACTGCTTTTGAGTGCCTGTGGTGTGACTTGTTCCATTCTATGCTTAGAGATTAGATAGATTTACAAGTGATGCCAAAATCCTTGAATAGAATTATATATTGTTCTTTAGTTTTAACCATTTCATCCATACGAGTGTGACCAGATAAAAAGGCATTAAACATCTAATGTACATTTTGTCATGGGAGGGCATTTACAAGTATTCTTGCACATACAAAATAATAAAAGTTTCCTTAACCTATCAGGTGAGAATATAACAAAATCTAATTGTGAGGGAAAAGGCAAACAAACCACATTTTAAACAGAAGTAATAAACTCAAATGAGAAATACATTGTATGTACTTGCTTGAAGTTTCTCATTTGAACTATTGAAGGATAAAGAGCTTAGTCTGGATAGAAGTTGTTCCTCAAAGCTGAGCTGCAAATTCAATTTAATATAAGCTTGTAAGTATTAAGCACTCTGTTTATAACATTTAACAATGTGCTTGGAAGGGGCTGCCACTCACAAAAGACAGGTTTTAACCAAATTTGTTTAAAAAGATCAGAAAACCATGTCACTCTTGAAATCTAGATTCAGGGGTCTCGTAGCAAAGTCAAAGCAAATAATTTCATTAAAAGGTGATTTTAAACAATTTAGGTACAAAGAATTCTGACAGTTAGCAGAAAAGTATTTTTTCCTGAAGAAATATTCATGTAAGCTTTCTGGAACCTTTTGACCTTCTAATAAAAGGGTAATTAAATCAGATTCAAGTTTTCCCAGTTTTCTGCTCCACCTTTCTCTGTTGCTTTTGTTAAAGAGACAAAAACATATTTTATCTGCTACTCCTGCTGTCAGAGATGTTCCCTTGTATAAGACATAGATTCTGAAGATTCTTTACCTGTCAGAGAGGGGAGCCTTGCTGCCCCTGCAGCAGTCTTCTACATCATCAAATTCCTAATTCAGTTCCTAAGTCAGTGTAATAAAGTTTGGATTTCTCCACAGACTGATAGAGTCCTTTAAGTCTGTCTGAAGCATTTTCCAGACAGCTGGCAGTATGTTGCTCTTCAAAAAAATAGAGAAACTAATCCAACTAAAGGATTTAAGGGAAAAAAATTAAATTAGGAAGCAGAAAAAAATTTACAGTCTAAAGCTAATTTTAATGCATACAAATAGTTTTTGAATTCCTGCTGGACTAGAAATCTGACTCTTTTCACACCTCAGTAAAAGACAGTTATGTAGGGGAGCATCTCTACAAGACTAATAATTGTGTGATCCCACAGAAAGAATTTCTGTGAAACTGTAGGGAATTCAAATACTCTTGGCCTCATACATTCCTCTGAGACATTTTTTTAAACATTTTAGGCAGAATCACATCTTTCTTGGATTTGGAATGTCATAAAAACAGTGTTTTGACTTGTCCTGTGCAATCTCAAATACATTTCAGTCCATGATGGACAAAGTTACTATATGTTTAGATTTTATGAGAATAATTTCATAAGTTTCATTGCACTTCCTGTGTGATTATTTTCTTGTTACAATTTTAATTATGATAGCATTAGCTTGAGTAATACTCACTTTTAACATCTGACTTAATTTGATTTGAGGAATCTAAGGATTATTTTACTAGTTGGGACCAGGAAGCATTCTTGGAACCCACTTGGAACATTGTGAAAGGACTGTTTTCCTCCGTGTCTTCTCCATGCAGTTATGTAATTTTTAATCTCTGTCCCTCTATATACCAGATCTCCATCTAGATGGCTGTGGATATGAGAGTCACAGCATACAGACTTGTACAATACATACATTAACACACACTCACTTGCAGTGTACAGATTTTATAGTTCTGCTGCCCTTCTGGGCATCCAAGAGAGTTCTGTTTAACAAGTTACAGAACATAACAACAGATGGGTTCCCATTTTGCAGAGGAGAAAATACCTAAACTGCAGCACTTACTGAATCTCTATCTCTAGTTCACATTTTTACAGGTCTTGCTTTGCTTTTCCTCACTTGTGGCTTTGCAATTTTACAGCAATACTTAGTGGCAGATATCTATGGGAGGAGGAGAAGTCTGTATGTTTGTTTAACCTCTAACTATGGTATTTATCTTCCTATGTTTGTGTTGTGAACATGAAGCAATACAATTCACTCTTTCCTCTAGATTTCTAACTAAATGAAGCATGTGAATAATTGCTCCCAGTTGTCACTGCACATAGAGATCCTGAGCTACTTGGCCCTGAAATAAAGTTAGAGCAGTTTAGAATGAGTCTTCCAGCTGATATATAACATTATACACATTAACTCAGACGTTACTTAAAGACTTGTTATTTTTCTGAAATGTTGCTGTGCCGCCCTTACACCTGCACTGTAAACTTCAATGCCCTTTGTCACAGCTGTATCCTTTTGCAGTCACATTAGCATCATTTTTAGTTAAGCCAAATATTTTAATACCAAGTTATTTTAAGGAAGATGGAATTTGTCCTTTCCTTTATTTCTGTGGATCTTTACAGGAAACTCGTTATGAAATTCACTGCATGGCTCCGAGAGCTTAAATGTGAAAGTTTGAGAGTTTGGATTGTTGCTCTGTCTCTGAGCAGCTTTCAGCTCAGAGCAGGAGACTCTACTGGTCCATGCAAGGCCAACTATTCATTTGCAGTCCACATTTAGAGTTCTGTCTTTTATGTAGCTCTGTCATTTGCAGATCAGTGTTTTCTCTCATCTTTTCCATGGTCTCTGTGGTGTTTCTCATGCAGTGCTGCTGTGGCCTCCTTTCTCTGACACACCTTTCCATGTTCACTGACTTGTTCATTTAGTTTCCTGTCCACCTCGCCTCTGGACACCAGGCATACCTATTTCCCACCTGCCTGTTTTTCCCAGGCGAGTGAACCTTTCCATTTCTCTATTGTTTCTGCAGCTGCCTCCAGATCTAATTGTTGTTCAGTTTGTTCCCCCTGCAGTCTTCCTCGGATCAAAGCCGAGAAAAATGAAAGTCCCTCTGGCTAATTTAGGAGCAAGGGAGTTAAACTTGTTCTTCTTCTCATATTCCTAGTGGATAATCTTACTCTACAGCTCATACCTTTACTTGCTTGCTAAAAATAAGCCTGTTCTTTATTCAGCTGGAATAGTCGCTGTATTGTGCTTGGACATAGAGTTCTTCAGTGTTCTTATGGAGACCCATTTGGCTGGATCTCTTGTATAAGTGCACTGAATCGTGCTTGAATTACTTTCTTGAAAGAAGGAAGAGAAGGTGAACTTGCATGTCATTCCTGAGTTTGACAAGGTAAATTACAGCTTTTGATGTTTTGGGGTTTTATCTTCTACAGTATCCCGATTTGTAGATATGTAAGAAGTTGTTAATGGAGTTTCGTATTTTCTGTAATGTTTAATATTTAAAAATCCTTAACTCTAGATTTTGGCTTGTTCCAGGCTTCTCTGGCTTGCAGATTCTTGATTTATGCTATTGCACACATGCTTTAGCTTTATTGCTGGCTCATATATTCATCTTGTTGCACGCAAGATTTAAGGAAAAGCTGAATTATGTAGGGAAAAGCAAATAGCAAACACTGGAAAGGTTATTTGCATAAGATTGTGCTATCTGTTCTGACTCTACTGTTTGCCTTTTATCTTAGGCAGTCTCTGTTAATAGAGAAACTCTTTGTTAAGTTTCAGGTGGTATGGTTTGCTGTCACTTTAAACAGTAAAATTACATACAAAAATCAATGATTTTCATTATCTCTTTGGTATTCTGTTTTGGCCCAGCATTGGCAATACTACAGAAATACAAAGGAACAAATAATCCATGTGTTTTTAAAGCTAAATTGTCTATATTCTTACATTTTTCAGTTTAACCTGATAACTGTGAAAGAACTGTGTATTGCTTAACATTTTCCATTGAATATGAAAAGTGCAATGAATCAAGCTGATTATAGTTGACAGCTGGCTTGATCTTGCCGTGATTAGGTCTTTTACTGCTGGCAAAATCCACTAGCCTTTTCCGTTAGCTGATTGCTGATGAATGCAGAGAGACAGCTTTTCATATCGATAAAGAGTTTGGGGAAACCTTTATCCCGTTGGGAATAAGATTAAAAAGCAGCCTACCTACTATTGATTGCACTGTGCCAAAAAGCCATGCAGGAACTCGTAAGATGTGCAGGGTTGTTGTTTTGGCTTGTTCACAACAAACTGTTAAACCAGTAGTGTAGACAGAAAATAGCAGAAAGATGGAGCTGAAGCGTGTTGAAGCCTCGCAAATGTTTACAGCTGACGGGCAGTGCTGCGAAATAAAGATGTGCTCTCTTGCAATTACATGGGAAAATAGTGAACAGGTAATGAATTACTTTTCAAAATTTGTTAGTTTTACACTTTGGTGGGCATGTTATTTAAGTGCTGTGTAGCTTTTGCACCTTAATTTAAATGATTGTGGGTTTAGTTGTCACATGACCGGAATGCAGACCAGCTCGGGTTTTGTAACACCTTATCTCTGAATTGAAATTCTTAGTTAATCAGATTTTCTTGCATGCATTTGCTATCTTTCTTACATTTTAAGACTTTATCAAAAGCTCACTACTTCAAAAATGTAATGGTCAACTTTTGCTTTTGACAGTTTGGTTCTATGGGAAGTACAAGTTGTATGCTAAGGTCACAACGTATCTTTCAGTTACAGGATACTTCTTTTCAGTGCTTTTGTGTTTCAGAAATGTTTCATTATACTGTTCTCATATGAACAGTATTACATCACAAAAAAATTCATATTGAAATAATTACTTAAGGGAAGAATAAATACAGAATTGGTGCTAAACATGTTATTCAGACCAGCAATAAGTGCATCTTAACCATCCTTAGCAATCCTATCAAAATAAGCTGTTGCTTGTAGAAAAGACCCAGAAAAATATAGTTCCAAGACTATTTCTAAAGGATCTAGACTGTATTTTCAGTGTGTATTGTAACTTGTCTGTTACTCAGAATCACTGAGTAAAAGGATTGGAGTTGTAAAAAGGTCTGAGATTTTATGCACAACTGATATTTCAACAAGAATGCGTAATTTCTTAAGATGCTTTTTTTAGGAGTATGAGGTTGATGTTTTAATATCAGCCACTGGGTATTTTAGCCAACACCAAAATTAATGTAAACATACTTAAGATTTCTGTGGCTGTTTAAAAGTGGCTGCAAGGACAAGGAAGAAAGTAGTGCTTTAAATAAACAAGTTTCAGATGCTACTTTCCTAGAAGTAATTTATAAGCAGTCTATTTCAGATGTAGCAGATGTTCAGTATGTGCTTAAATCAATTTCTAATTCTGAAAATCTATTTTAACATTGTTCTCATTTTTGTTAAGTTCTGTCTTTTCTTAGCTGTTCTGCTTAAAATACACAGCAGCCTCACTAAGAAAGTAACATGGGAAAACAGGAAATTTGGAGTCTGTAGCTTATACTGAGTAGACTTTAAACATTTTATTATGGAGTGACTCACAAGCATCAGCAAGTTGGAGGAATTACTAACAAGATAGTATAGATTGAGAGAGGGTAAGATTTTTATCAGCTATATATATATATATAAAGTGACATTTTTCAGCAAACTGATGCAGTTGAACCACCTTATTGTAAGAAATTGTTAGTGTATTTATTTGCATGATACAATAATACTTTATAATAGCATTTTGGACTAAAATTACCCTATTCTGTTTGTGATGTTGATTTCAGGATTATTTGATTATCATGAGATAGCATACCCTAGGTAGATTTTTCTTTAATTCCCAATATTCTGGGTATCTTTTCTGGGTTTAATTAGCTTGTTCATTTCCATTAAGCTAAAAAAAGGCACGTGCTATTGTCATTGGATTCTTTAAAATGGATTTCTGCTATCGGCATGTTTCTGACCCAATTAAAAAAAAATGCAAGGCTGAGCTGTGGATAAAGCCACTAAACTGGAAATAATGTCATCCATGTCGAGATAAGCAAAATCTGTATTTCAGTTTAAATAAAAACAGATACTTTCTTTTGTGTTTTTATAGCATTACACATGAGTTTAGACAAAGGGTTTTTAAGTTGTCTTTGTTGTGCATATCACTAAGATCAGGTTTATGGAAAATGTGGTCCAAAATATATTAAAATTCTTGAATTTGAAGATATATAGGGTCAGTATATTTCAGAAATGTACAGAAGTCAGAATCACTAATCTTAAGCAGATGCTCCATCTCCTCCTGTAGACCTCAGAGAGCACAAGGAGGCCACATACTTTTCATATAAGACCTATCTGATGCAGGACTGGCATAATAAACTCAGATACCTTCCATCTGTTTTCCTCATCACTTCTGTTGTGCCAAGGACAGGTACCCAAGGTGTGTGTTGGATATTCTCACCAGCAACCCTTAAAGCTTTGTTGCCAAGTGTGCTTTTTAGAGCATCCCCCAAACTTATTTTGAATGCAGCTTAAAGCAAAGATGTTACACACCTGGGCTTCTGCTGTTTATGTCCAAGTTAGCATTGGAGAAGTAGGAAGTCTTTTGGTAGATTCAGCAGGCAAAGCAAGCTGCTCCTTTCTTCCTGCTCTGGCAGTTTGGAGTTCGTCAGCCTTCCTGTAAATGCCACACCGGGGAGGAAATGCGGGGATGGCCCATAGTGGTGACAGCTCCCTGGTTTTGGGAGGCTGAGAATTGTCAGAGCCCTGATCCCAGTCTGGAATTCACTGGCTGGAGAACACTCCAAACTACCTCTTCATTTTATGGTTGTCATTCTGCTTTGTTCTGGGAAAACGCTCGTTTATGTAATACACTTCACTCCCTTTTTGCCCAAATGCTCGTATGCCTAGTTCCAGCCCTGTCAGTTCTGTTTGTCATGTAGCTCTGTAGATTTCTGGGCTTTGACAGCTCTGCAAAGGTAAATCTTTAGTCTGGAGATAAGTTTTGTATTCCCTCTTGTGCCCTAGGAAGTAAGAGCAACTTAAAACTGCTATGGATTATGGAAAGCTGAGTCTGTCACTATGTGCAATACAAGCAAAGTATTTACTTTGCATTTCCCTGTAGCTGTTTAAAGCCTTCTCAGGAGCAACTTACAGTATCTTTCTTGCCTCTACTGTCCTCTCTTATTAGGGTGGTGAAGAGGTTTTCTTTTTGCCATGTCAAAGTTGTATGTGTCCTTAATGAAGCACACATGAGGGGTGTAAATTCTTTCACAAGCTCAAAGTTGTTGCTTCTTGGATTTTTTCTTTCTCTTGCAGTTTCTGCCTCTAATAGTACTGTGGTTTTGGTTTGGTGATGGGTGTATGTCCCCATCCCCTCAGCCTTTGATATGGTGGTGTTGTCCCCATTGGGGTAAATAGTGTTTCTTTCAAATTTTTTCTCCTTGAGGATATGGTTACCTTTACCATCACAAGAAGGGAGGTATGGAGCACTTGAGAAAAGGATTGCCCTTTGGATTGATTGGTTGGGGTTTTTTGCTATAAAGGTTATTTGGACAAAATCTTTCTTATCTAAACAACAATTTTAGAGTGGCAGTCTATGTAAAGAATAAACAGTGAAGCTGGGCTCCAGGTGAGGTATCTGCTGCATTATCTTCCGTAGTTGCTCTGTAGTGAATTTTAATAAATTAATAGATGGCTGAAAGTAGTGGGATACAAGCAAAAATGTTCTAGGTCACCCTTTTGATGGCCAAAGGCAGAACCAGCTCTTCTTGGCTCCAGAGTAGAAGCTAAGGCACAGACTTTCTTGATGCTCTGTGTGCTGGTTGTTCATGTTTTAAGTGTCATTGACCTTGGCAATTGGTTGTTTAACCTCAGATTCATTTCTGACTCTGACAAGAGGAACAAAGTGGTGGAACAAAGTACAAGAAGAAAAGTACTAAATGAGGGGGTAAGCATAGAGGTGATGGGAGAGAATGATAGGAAGAATAGAAAAATAGGTGAGAGTTCATAGTACATGATTGAGTGTACAAGACTGTGCCCAGGAGAAGGTGGAGCTTGGCCAGTTTCAGGAAGCTTTAGTTACTTGAACCTGTGGTTCCTCTTGCAGGGTTTTAGGAAGGGAACTTCAGAAGATTTGTGTGGGAGATGGGTGTGAACTAAAAAGAAGGAAGAAATAGATAAGGAAAGTTAATGACATGGTGGTTCTTGCAAACCTAGAAAAAGATCCAAAGAGATAGTATGCAGGAAATGATTAGTAAGTTCTTCTACTACTCTGCTTTTCTTTTCAATTAGTTGGTTACATTATGCTTTACACTGGCTGTTTGAGTGTTGCTGAACAAAAGCATGAGACCACCAGTCCTTATGGTGGCCTGTAAAGCTTTTGAATATTTGGTTTTTCCTTTAAAGCTCTCTTGAAATCATAACAGTCTCAGGTGTGGATTTAGTGTATGTTTCATTATTATTTCCATGTTCTTCCTAGTGCAAACTTAGAAAATTATCAAAAATAAGTATCTTCATGGGTTAAGAATGGAGGCAAAAAAATGCATAAAATCAGACCACATCCCAATTATCATCTTTTAAAAAATAATCTATTCAAAAGGTTGGTCTCATGGGGTTTTTATTTTAATATTGACATAATTAGATTCCTCTTAAAAGAGAGTTTTCTGTTGGGAGTAAAGGCAAAAAACCACTGGAATCTGCCCTTATTACTTCCATCCCTTGACTACAGTACAGCCTGCTTGTCAAAGAAATATTTTGAGTTCAAGTGCAATTTTTCATTTACCATTGCAAATTTCCAATGAGTAAGCCATTTATAATAGCCCAGAAGTATGTAGACTGAGGAGTTTGTGATATTAAGCAGCATAGAAAGGAAGGAGGAATAAGAAAATAAATTTTCAGAGTGACAAGACTAATATGTAGAAATAAATATTAGAGGAGGTTCATTCCCTTAATTAAATGCCTAAGGTATGATTTGTTTTGAGGCTGCTTGTAAACTGGTTCCCAAACTATTTAATTACTACTATACTGTTCATCTCACCTGTCTCAAAAATATTAATCATCAAATGGTAAAATATTAGCTTGTAGTAGGAGGGTGATGTCAGAAGCTGAAACTTCATTACAAATTCTATCTTTCATCATGCCCTTTTAAAGTGCATGTTAAATAATATAAATACAGTTTTTTTAAGATCTCTGTCAAGAAATTGGTGAAATAGGTGTAAATTATTCCTGTCCATATGAGACATACATAATACTTCCTCAATGCATAATAATGCAGTGTTTGCTCTATGGCATTTCATTTAGGAGTTCATCCCTGTGTAAATGCTGCTGTGAATCAATGAAAAGAAATTTACAATTCAGCAAAACTGTCTGCTTTGATGTATCACCATGTAGCAAATGAATCTGCGGAATCTGGAGGAGTAGGTATTTGTAGTGGCTTTTTAGTACCTCCTTCAGAAGTCGGTTCTGTAGGAGGTCTGTTTGCCTTGCTGCAGGAGAAAGGAGGAGGTCTGGACCTTAAATGTGATAGGCTCGTGTTTGTTATGAGAGGTGAGTGTCTTGACTTCGTGGATGGAATTGTTAATAACCAGCAGAAACAGCACAAACCTAAGAATCCGACAAAGCAACAAGCTCATTAAAGAACCGAAAAAGCAGCGCTGTCTTTGCCTGGCATAGCCAGAGGTTCTGGAGAAGGACAGAGACAGACTTCTTTTCTGTGGTGGTGTTTGCATACAGATTATTGCAGCCAGACTCAACTAATATGGAGCGTTCTAAATGAATTGATTTAACTAGATCTCGACAAGAGAAGGATTCAGTGTTTTTCATGCTGCTTCAAAAATGAAGCTGTGCTGATTTGGAGACCTGAAACCAGCAACGGGCTATCTGAAAATAATTGATTTGATGTTGAAGAGGGATTCTGCTCTGTTTACTGCTTTTGCCATGAGGATGAAAAGGAGAAAACTGCGAGTGAAGTTACAGGTTCAATGCTGTGTTTTCCTCAGCTGTCTATTTTTTTTGCCCTAAGTATAGTGTAGCTCTTGAAGTGAAAGGGATACTTATTGGTATTCAGTGAGGTGAACATTAAAAGCTTTCTCATAGGGTGTTTATATATAAATGGCTAATTATCACTGTTTCTCATGTTCTTGTGCTTTGCCGTTTATAAAAGGTTTTTAGACATTACACTTTCTACGTGGAACATTTTACAGCAGTTAATAGCTTCTTCAAGGAGATGCTAATATTTGCATTAATCTTATAATTAATCTTCTATATTTTGCATGATACAAAATAATAAGAGTACTTTTGCCAGGCATTATGAGAGAGACTTTCAAATATGCCTGTTTAAAGCAGTAGAAATTGAGCTCTTGGATTAAACTACATTGGGGTTTTTTTTAGTTTCTGGTACTTCTACAAACCAGTTTCTTACTGTCATTGTACATTCCAGGTTACATTATCCATTTAGAAAATCTTTAATTCTCACATGGTGAAATGGCTTTTTTATTTTTAAATGCTCACAATCCCTATACAGATAGCACTTTTTAAAGTCTGGATATATTTTTAACAAGATTACTTAGCGGAATAAAACATCTGTACCTTGGACATTATTATACTCAAAATTTCTATTGGAAATGAGGTATCAGTGTTTTTAATTCCAACTGGTAATTAAAGCAGAAAGGAAGGAAGCATTGGGAAAACTTTGCACAGTCTGATGCAAGTTACATATTTCTGAGAAAGCACATATGTGCATTGAGAAAATACTATTAGTTCACACACACCTCCCCTTTTAACTTCTAAAATCAGTGATCCAGAGGGAAGCCTTCATGCCATTCTGAGCCCCTTGTAAGAATTGCCTGCAGACCCCAGCAGAAGCAGATGTAGAGATTTATTTTTTCTGGCAATTGGTCATGCCAGCTGAAGTCAGCAGAGCCTGAACATGTTTTGGGAGCAGCATCTGGTTTTCTGTGTTGTTTTCTTGTCTCAAGTAAGCACATTTAGGTTTGTGGATGGCACTTGGAAAAGCTTCCTTATTTTTGTAGCCAGTTAGTGCCTTTCAGTCTAATAATTAATAATAAAATGTCTCTCTCAGTGGCCACAAGTGCATACAAGTTACTTGCCCTGAAAGAATATTGGAAAGGACTTCTTCTCTGCATAAGTCATACTAATAAAAAACATACACACTAGAAAGTTCTATTTCTTTCCCTGTGTTGGAATAGAAAATTAGTATCTTGAGTGGACTTCACCTCTTTTAGTTACTTCTCTACTATAAAAATTTTTCATTAATATTGACTAGTAAGAGGAATTTCAGTTGTCATTTCCAGTAAGCATTATAATTTCACTTCATAATTTATTCAATGGGAAATGTTCAAACAGGGACAATAACTTTATCTAAACATTTTAGCTGACATGTCTATATCATGTGTCCAAGATGGAGCAGCTTTAAAAGTTAGTGATCCAAATCTGGCTCATTTCAGTGATTGACCTTGAGGTGCTTGTCCTACTTGAAGAATTATGTGCAGACACATGAAATATTAATTCAGGTAGAAAAAAAAATTCTGTTACTTTAAAACAAATACTATTTTCCTTTTCTAAATGGATCCTAAAGAAACAGTTCTGTATTGTACATTGGTTGGAGAACTGATACTTATGTAGGAGTTTGATGTAGAAGTATGAAAAAAAGACATTCAAAGTGCCTGAGATAATGTGTCAGAAAGATGTTTTTGAGAGTGCAGTCCAAGTACTGCAGGAGATAAATCACTGCCCATCAGTAGGGTGGGCCCAGAAAAGCAGAGCAGCTAAATCAGTTTTCCTGTGGGATCAGGTGTGATCAGATCCATAATCTGATATGTGATCGATTTTGAGCACTGGGGGGTTGTTTCGGTTTGGGGTTTTTTTCCTATATGTTTGTAAAATGTTCAAACTTCATTCCATTTTATAAACATTTGAAACAGTTTTATTTATCAATATATCCAAAATAGTTATATTTTCTTTTTCAGCAGTATTTGAGGTAGCAAGTGATGTAGTTTTTATTTGGTTTACTAATAGTGTACTCATGTAATTTGCTGAAAAAACTACATTGTTTACTAAATTATTAGAGTGCAGTAGTCCAGCTTTTATGTTGATCCAATAAATTTAATGAATTAATGTGTAAATACTTGGAAATAGATGTTGAGCTATTCTGAACACAGCATAATTTTTCAAAGAGTGGTGTATTCTTTCTGTGGAAATTCTGAAGTTGTGGTTAAACCCTGCAATTCTAAGGTTATGGGTTTTGGTTTTCTGAGTAGGAAGTGTCAGCTTCTGGAATTTTTCTTGATACATTGCACTCTCTTGAGATTGCATACAAAAATGATTGAAGTAAATTACTGTGTAAATGTAAATTGTATTTGTTGATAGAATTATGGATGTACTGAAACAATGCATTCATTTTTTAAAACACATGAGAGTTGGTCACACACGTGGTATGAATTTTAAAAGAATTTTCATAATTTGTGTCTCTATCCTAATTTTGTAGCTTGTGTTAGTTTTGAAATGCAAAAGGAGTGAGAAAGCCTTGCTAATACTTTGCATTTCATTCAAAGTAACAGTCACTTACTTACCTGAAGGGGATCAGCTCTACTTTCCTTCACTTGTGCAGACTGGTTTTCACAGATCCTTACCCTAAATGTCCCCAGTATATCAGAATTTTTACTGACTTTGGATGTGAGCTTACTGACCCTTTATCCAAGGGTTCTCATGTGGTCTTGTCCTGTGCTAGGACAGGACATGTCCTAGCACATGAAAAAGGAAAGGAGCTTCAGATTCTCATGCCCAAAATACCTGCTTGCATGTGTGTTATCTCTCATGTGCCATATCAGGACTGTGTGCCATTGCTACCAAACATCTGAACAGAAAGGAGTTAAATGTAGGATAAGGGCTCTTTTCTCTTCTTGATTGTTTTGTTTCTTAGTGTTCTCATCTCCATCCACTTTTCTACTTTTTGCCTTTTCTGAACCTCTGCAGGTCTGTGTCCTTTCTGCTCTGATGTTCCTCACTCTTTCCCAGGTGTCCATCAATACTCTTTCTCTGAGGACTTGGGAGGAGCCTTTAACCTTCCTCTGAGGAGCAGGGGTTTAGGTTGTCTGGTCAGAATGCCCTGATACACATCAACACATTCATGTAATGTTTTCTGTTCTGCAGATTGGGAATCCACGTGTTGAGCTCACTCTTTCTGAACTGCAAGATATGGCTGCCCGACAGCAGCAACAGATTGAGAATCAACAGCAAATGTTGGTTGCTAAGGTAATAATTATACACAGACCAGTTTTTTTCGATACATGCAAGCATAAGTTTCGTGGATAGAGGAAAACACACTAAGTCATTCCAGTTAAGCTCAAGAAATAGCTTGAGAAATCCAACATTTTACCAGAATAATCTTAGCCTAGGCAACACACAGCATAAATACTGCTAGAACAAACTATGTCATGTGTCTATAAAAATACTGCTAGGGTTTATTTATCTCTCTTGTGTGGCCCCTTTCATGATCTGTGGCAGAACAGGGTTGACTCCATGCTCATTTTTAGTAGCTGGTTCCCTCCAGTACAGTAACAGTGGTGTGAGATGAGAATATGCCCAATTCATAAATATTCATGTATTACATTTCCAAGTCTCAGAGATACAAGAATCTGAGTGTGTTTGCAGATTGAGGAGAGGGTTTAATGGTTTAGACATTGTTGTTGATATTGTTTGAAGTCTTAGAGTATGCAGTATACCTTCAATGCTTGGAGAACCTAGGAGTCAACCTAGATATTGATTCTGTTGTTCTTTCTTAATGGAAATAATTAAAAAAAAATTCCTTGTGTGCCCAGCAGAAGAACTATTATTTAGAACTGGAACATCATCTTACAGCAGGTCATCTTGTTTAAAATGGTCTCTTGGACATATTTTGTCCTCTTTGGGAAGCTGGGTAACAGCGCTGCAAGTTTATTTTGCCAACAGCAAGAAAACTGTTAATAGTGTCAGAAGACAAATGCCAGGGGAAGCATCACAGATGTATTTGAATGAGTGTTCAGGCTAGGGTTTTATTTGCATATCTATGTAAATATGATTTTTTTTTTGTCTAAAAAAATCTTGAATCTCTGTTCTAAAACAGTTTTGTTAAAGGATTTTTTTCTAGGACTGGTACATATTTCAACAAAATACAACCTTTTCTGATTTGTGGAAGTAAAAAACATGATCAAAGTGATAGGTTTTTCTAAGTTAATGTGGGCTTTTTTTAAATTAAATGGGTAACAGGTACCTCTTGTTTAACACCTCCTTGTGTCAGGAACAACGTTTGCGTTACCTGAAGCAGCAGGAGCGCCGCCAGCAGCAATCTGTTTCTGAGAGTGAAAAGCTTCAAAAACTTAAAGAACGTGTTGAAACCCAAGAGACAAAGCTGAAAAAAATCCGTGCCATGAGAGGACAAGTGGACTACAGCAAGATGATGAATGGCAATCTGTGTATGTGGAATTCTTTATTTAATTTACTGTTCATTGCATGAGTAGCAAATAAAGCTATATTGTTAGTCACTGTAGCATTGAAGCAGGTTTTCAGATAAAATGTTTTTTGTCTTATGGGGGTTCAATGTTTCCCTGAAATTTGTATGTGACAGAACTTTTTGTTAGTTTTACAAAGTCAAAGTGAGACTTTTTCTGTTCTCTAACTATTAGGAAATATTATGACTGTTAGCAAATTTGCAATACAAGTATTTTATATGATGTGCATAAATATATTAGATGTAAAGTTAGTGTGGTGTGTTTATTAATACTTGTAGAATGAAAAAAATTAAAACTTCTGCTTTATTTTATTGTTTTTTGCTATTCTTATCTTTTTAATTTTAGCAACTGAAATTGAGCATATAAGTGCCATGTTCCAGGAAAAGCAGCAGGAACTGCAGGCTGCAGTGTTAAAAGTGGATCAACTCACTCAGCAACTGGAGGATTTAAGGAAAGGGAAACTGAACGGGTTTCAGTCTTACAATGGACAAATGACAGGGCCTGCAGCAGTAGAATTAAAAAAGTTGTATCAAGAGCTACAGGTAAGTAACAAAAAGATGCTGCTTGGATTACAACTGTAGATTTTAAAAGTTGTATTACTGCTCTTATGAGTGGCAATTTGGTTCTGTTACACCTCATAAAGGTAGTGTGTTGGAATGCTGTTAGTGTGTGTTGGCATACAACCTTCTTTCAGAAAGAACTTCATTAGCTTTAAAAACTATTTTGTTTCTTACACACATAGTGATACAAAGCATGCAAGTATTTTGAAGGGCAATTCTCAGCCCCTAATACTGAAATATTGAATGTCTACATAATTTATTATGTTTTAATCTCTCTCAGAAAATTTATGTGAAACTAATTTTGGTACTTTTCTATTTTGCACTGATTTGAGTATAGCAAGCTCACTTAGATGTCATGTTACCTTGAAGACATGACTGTAATTTTAAAAGTATATTGTGAAAATATAGCTATATTGTCTGGTGTGAATAAACAAAACACATAGGAACTAAATAACACATTTTAATAGAGTAATCAAAAATGCAAGCTGCATTGTATTCCCTGCACTATATAGTGCAAGATAGTTGCAGTATATTCACACAGTATTTCCTGCATCAATATTGTATATCTCCTCCAAGAAGATTGTTGTATCTAGAGTGTAGTTCTCACATGAGTAATTAAGTATTCAGTTCACATTGAAATTTTGTCCACTTGTGTGCTAATGTATCAGGATTTTGAGGGCTTTTTTATTTGCTCATGTACTTTATTGTGATCAAGGTAACAGGTCTAATATATTTAATACTTTTTAATTAATTTAAATTTCAAAATTAGTCTCATTTATTTAGATGAGCAAATACAGCATACAAATTAATCAATCCTATTTTCATGTCTTATTAGGAATAAGTGTCCTTTCTCTCTCTTTTCCCCTTCCCCATTTATACAAGGCCTTTGAGTATTTCTAAGTGCAAAGATGCTCAATAGATGAAGATTTCTCTCTTGTGCTTCACAATGATCCATATATGTTTATCAAGACTTAAATTTGCCTCAGGTGTTTTTTTGCTTGTAACATTACCATGAAAATTGGAACACTGAGACAATGTCTGAGTTATTGAAGGTATGAAAAAATGCCAATGGCAAAGCAAGAGAAATAATTATAAAGAGTGTCATGGTTGATTTAAACCAAAAAGGTAATCCACCTCTTAATCTACTGGAAAACTGCTGTGAAGGTTTCAGTTTAATCCCCATGCAAAGAGAAAAATCTGTGCCCAGTCCCTGCACTAGCAGTTCAGTTAACCCCCTTTCCAGACATCAGGAAGTCTCATGTGAAACTGGAAACAGGATCAATAGTATAATTTCTGTTACAAGTTTTCTGTCACTTAGTTTTCATGGTAGACAAACTGTCTTTGGGTAGGATCACTTTTAACATTTTCTGTGATTTAGTTCTTCACAGTAATTTTCTGAAATGTCTTTATGCCTAATTCCTCAATCCATTTTCTGTAGATGGGATGCAGTCTGTATGTATTTAATAGGCATCCACTAGACTTTTTAGGATATTTTTTCACTCTTTTTTTCCAAGAATTGTTCATGATTGCAAATGCTAACTTGACAGGATGAGTGGAAGTGTAAATTACAGACACCAGAACAAGTGATCCAAATTCCTTTGGGTTTTTTTAAGTGTATTAAAAACTAACTTTCCAAGAGACACTATGAGAACTTTCCTAATAAGTTGGGTTTTATTTGGTTTGTTTTTGTTGTTGAAGATCCGTAACAGGCTTAACCAGGAGCAGAACTCCAAGCTCCAGCAGCAGAAAGAGCTCCTGAACAAACGCAATATGGAGGTGGCTATGATGGACAAGCGAATCAACGAGCTGCGCGAACGACTGTACAAGAAAAAAGTTGAGGCACGTCAAAAAGAAAACATTCCTGTAAGATAAACTGTTAAAAGGGCCACACTTCAGTTTATCAAGGGCCTATAAAACTACATAGAATCTCACTTTTTCCCACTCAAGTAATACAGTTACCTATGATAAAAGTAGCAGGTTTCTTAAAAACTATTTTAAGGTTTCTCATAGATAACCAAAAACTGTAAGACAGAATATGTTTCCTTTTATTTTTCTTTATGGCACAGACAATACTATATTAAAAATCAGAAAAGTTTATATTTCTAGGAAGGGAAGTATGACTATGTGGTATGGGTTTAAAAACCTGGATGCATTAAAAGACTGGGTTTTATAAAATACTGATCTTCCAGTATGGAAAATTGATAAAATATAAATGGTTTGATAAAGTTAAGCTTAATAGTTGTCTGGAGCTTCAAAAAGATTTTAAGAGATGAATTCTGGATTTCCATATGTATTACTAGCTGGAGGTATTGCTTTAAAAAAACCCGACCCATACATATTTGATAATTCAAGAACTCATTTTAGACCATTTGCTTGAGAAAGGCATAATGAAAGAGACCTTACAGAGATAAAGGTATCTACAAGAGATGTATGTGCTGTGACTAAGAAATTTAATTTTTGAGGTGTCAATTTTAAGGAATAAAATTTGTGCTTTCTACTACTTTTTTATTCTCTTTTTGTAGAAGCATAGAGTATGATAACTTAATTATTAAGGTGTCCTAGCTACAGTGCATGGTTCTAGATAATTAAGTTTAGAGCTCCCTGTTCATGCAGAAAGGTGTAGACTAAATGGGCATTCACGTTTCAATTTGTCTGATCGTTTCCAGTTGAATCGTATCAATGGAACTTCATCGCCCCAGTCATCCCTGAGTGCTTCAGGAAGGGTGGCAGCAGTAGGACCTTACATCCAAGTTCCCAGTGCTGGCACTTATGCTGTACCAGTAGATCCAGTTAAGCCACAGTCTCTCACCATTGCTCCTAACTCAACACATGGAAGATCAAAATCTGGTAAGTACTGTGTGCATATGGTTTGAAAAGTGGCAATAAAGAAAAGAAGTAATCTTAGTAAACCCAGTCTTGCCACAATTTCTGTAGGGGAGCAGGCAAGTCTCAGATGTGTTAACACTGTTCTGTGAATTAGACATCAGCCATTTGATCTGTGGCATTTTTGCTTCTTTCCATTAATTTTTCGTAGGAGATTGAGTGTTTTCTTTGAAATTTTACTGGCTGGTACATCCCTAAAAGGAGCACATTTTCTTCACAGATTCTATGTTTTGTCTTTAATAGTTTTTTCAATTAGTTTGTGTGTTTGAATATAATAATGAAATCAACTTTGTGGAAAACTGTATTATAAATAACTATTTACAGTATGTTGCTTTTTGTCAAGTAAAACAAAGCTAGTGAGTAAATAATAATAATACTTCTTAGAAGGAGACTAAATAGGAAAACAGAATAAAACTATGGGAGGTTTTTGCTCCATCTGAGATGTGGGAATTTGTGGTCCTTGAAGCATTTCTGAAATGGAATAACCTTAACATTGATGCTGTTCACTAAATAGGGCAGAAACAAGTAAAGAAGCTGCCTCTCCAGAGTACTCCCCAAGTACTTTGTGTCCAAAATTGGTTCTCATGTCTCCCATCATTAATAATTCCATCCACATTATAAGACAGAATTATTATTTAATTTGCATTGGAGACTGAAGGAAGCAGGTCATATTTGTGCCTTAAGTTCTCAATTCTAGCAAATCTCACCTATCTGCTCATATCTTAGAAAAATAAGAATTCTTAAGAAATGGTAAGCTAGGAAAATATGCATAATACAAATAAAAATGCACGATCCCATTGGTATAACCACAGGACTTATTTTACCTGGTGTCCTAGGAGAGATCAAAAGTGGCATAAGGAATGACTGGGAGACGAAGCTGCTGCAATATTCACATACATTCATGTACTTAAAACTGATTATTCCAGCAAAATTTGCAGCATGCTTTCCAGGTGGAGAGGAAGAGTTGGAGGGAAGACAATCTGAACGTCTCTGTAGGAAAGAATGTCAGAAATGCCCCCCCAAAAGGCCGAAGGTCAGGAAGTAAAACTGGTCAACCAGAACTTAAAAAAATACCCCAGTCTTTCCCATTGATATTAGTGATTTAGCAACCCCTTTGTCAGCTAGAAGTATTCAAAAATCTGTACAAACCCCATCACTGTGGTTTTATGGAAAAGTCTCAAGAGTATGGAATTACTTAATTGTGGGGTGAAGGTACAGATTTGCAACAGTTTTGTTTTCAGATTTGTTCCTAACTTTTAAGTTTACCAACTAAAATCCACAATTTTGTAATATCAGCCTCCCAAAATATATATACCCACTTCTAGACCTACCTTGGGATTTTTAATATTATAAAAGTAATTACTCTGCCTTAGGACTGACTTTGTATTTATTATTTTGGAGGTACTTGAATGAAGTTCTGTAAAACAGATTTATGTGAGGAGAAGCATATATGCTCCCAGGAAGAAAAGAAATTGAGAATTTATTTCAACTGTCATGCTTTTATTTCTCATTATCTGAGTGTTCCTGTTCTAATTTTCTCCATTGTCATTGTTATAATTTTTCCACCACTTTTTTTCTTTCTTTTTCTGTGTAACTGGATCTGCCTTGGTGTGTCCGGTAGAGACAGACTGTGGGTGTGTGAAAAAATCTCCAGACACCTGGAAGGTTTCTGATTTAGACATAATAGTGGATCCTATTCTGTCACCTCCCACTTCTCTTCAGTCTGCTGTTCACAATGTCATCCGCCTGGCACCTACTCTGTTTGACACCCAGCACTGTGAGTCCGTAGAAGATCTCTGGCTAGCTAAGAACTCAGTTTTTAATATGGTCATCTGAGCTCTTGCACACAGATGCATATTAAACAGCATCTTTAGAACTTGTGTTGTGGTCTGGTGTGTAGGAGATGCTGTTGAAATGTAAATTGGTTGAGAAGTTGCTTTTCATCTTTGAAGAAAACAGATTTGCAGCAAATTCATCCCAGGACTACTGGAGTAGCGTACCAGGGATGAGTTTTCTTCACTGAAAAACCTCAGAATTTTCTAAATGTTAGAAATTTCTGGCAATCCCTGAAGTATGTTTTTACTATATTTTGGATTGGATAGATGTATAAAATACAGGCTTAGTTTGAGTTACTTTGTGGGAAACTTCAAGTTTCTGTGTTGCACTGACCCCAGAGGTTGGATAAAGCTCACTCTGTCCAAGTCAGCAGCCAGAATTGCTACCTTCCATTGGACTTGGAGTGTGCTTCAGTTGCTATAGTAAGTATCCTAGATCCAGACCTACAGAAATTTTAGGCAAAGTCGGAGAAAATGCACAAAACCTTCTGTGTCTGTGTGTTACTGTCTTATTTATGTAAATGCACAATGGCCTGGTGAGAGCTGAAATACACTGGGTGTTACATTTACAGGCACAGGCAAGAGGGGGCATTGGAGGGGAAGATGGAGCCAGTGGGTTGTGGGGTGGCTGAGAGCAGGAGCTGGGGTGACCTTGTCAGGAGGGTGTTGTCATCAGATCCCCCTAGACCAAGTTGCTCAAAGCCTCATCCAGCCTGGCCTTGATCACCACCTCCAGGGATGGGGCATCCACAGGTTCTCTGGACAACTTGTGCCATTGACTCCCCAGCCTCACAGTGTAAGTTAAAGGGAAGAGAGAGAGTCTGAATTTGCTTCCAGTCTTACCTCAGAATTTGGGGATAACATGCTGACTACAATAAGGTTTTTTGTGTATCTGTCTTTCTAATAGAAAAGTGTGGGTTGAATTTGCAGGTAAGATGTTCAAATTTGTCATGTCTTTTGCTGTTGTTTCTGTAAGTGCTTTCCTCATAATTAAACTTACAGATGCAGATGCTTTCATATTTAGCATGAATCAATTATAACATCTTTTACTGATCTTCAAAACAAAGGTTTCACTGAACTGTAACCTTACTGAAGGTACAGAGTATCTTGTGTATTTTGTACAGTAAGCATTAATTCAGTCCATAGGTGGAAAATTTGCCGTTACTTAGAGTTTAAGTGTTTAGACACCTTTTGGTCTTGCTCTTGATAACCAGATGATTAGAAGCAATTACAAAACCCACAACATTTTCAGTTCTTGGATACTGCCAGTATTAAAGCTGGGCCTCATTACTTTAGTTCCTGGCAGTTTGCAAGTGTGAAAAGTGATTTCTGGACTATATACTGTATTCTCAGTGTAAAAATATGCAAGTGTTAATCCTGTTTTGAGAGGTACTCAACAAAGAGGGTAAGGCTCGTGAATAGAAAGTTATGATGGAAAATTCACTCTCATTAGAATGTTCCTATGCAACTTATTTTGAGACTATCTACTATACTAGACAGAGAATTCTAGAAATAACCCTGCTGATTCTGTTTTCTAGAGGGTTAGAGATGAAATAGGAAACTTGACCTCTAAATACCTGATTTTAATTTGATATTGTATTACGGCGGAGTCCAGAAATCTAATTGAATCCCCACATTTGCACAATCCCCCTCCATTTTAGCTGCTATCCTGTAGTAAAGTCAATTTCATGTTGCATGTCACCTTTACTGATTTAAGTGCTCTCCTATAACAATTAGAAGCCATAGGGATGGAGAAATGATCTCCAGTCTTCTTGAGGAAAAGATGTCTGAAGTTTAATCTTTTAAAGGCAAATCAAATCCTTAGGATCTAACATGGGATCTATTTAGTTACTATAAATCATATCTAATTATTAGGCTACTTAAACTCTTTTGCTTACTTAGAGAACTGAAACTAAATAGTCTCACACAGTTAATAAGGTAACATCAGTGCATCTAGGACTTCATTAAGGATTTGTTGCCTCAGTTTATGTGCAGCTATGCATGATTTTTTGCATATGATGGAGATAAAAGCTGTGACTTGTGTCTTGACACAGTGAGTTAAAGCTGCTGGCTAATTTTATAAATTTATTTAATATTAAATCTCTGGGGCAATTCTAATCGGGTGAGTGTGTTGAGGAAAAACAAAAGGTGAGTTAACCACCACTTCCAGCAAAGGAATGTGTGCTTTTGTTCCACCCTGCTGTTGAAGGGATTTTTACATCCTGTTATGGGTGAATGAATCTGGTAACCATAGTTTAAATTTGGAGTAAGTCCACTTGGGGCTTACACAGACTATGCATAATTTGACAACGTCTCTGGATAGTACCCAAAGAATTGTGTTGATGAAGTGTTTCTGTAATGATTTTTACTCTGAATTTATTTGTCTTCTAATAGCAGAATATGCAACACTCAAGCCAAAATTTTAATCATATTTTTCCCATAGAAATTTTCAGTGCAATTTGAATGTTAAAGGGTAGTGAACAGCACATTCTATGCAGTGATTTGGCTTTCAGTATTGATTTCTGAATCAAATGTAAATAATGATTTATCTCACTTCTAGAATAAAACTAATCCTGCTGTACTTTAAGCTGTTTTATTTCACATGTTGTTTTGCTTGTTTGCAATGCTAGTATGGATTATCTTAAATCTAGTATTTTTGTCTGTTTTCAAGCTAATGATGGAAATTGGCCGATACTTAAACAGAGCTCAGCCCCTGTGGTAAAACCCCCTCAGATCTCCAACACAGACTGGAAAGAATCGAGCATGGATACTGCTTTAAAACAAGGAACTATATCCAGCCAGCCTTTGCCAACTTCAGTATTAGGAAGTACTGATAAGCTGGTGGGTTTCTTCTGGGATTTATTTATAGATCTCCTTTGCTGAAATTATGAACCTTTGACTTTCATAGCTGAACTCACTTCAAGTAGATACACATTCAATTTCCCTGCTGCTGTTTATTTAAAAAGTCATAAAGAAGATTACCTTTGCATTTCTTCTGTTCCTTTCTGTTCTTACCACATTAAAATGTGTGGGTTTGTTTCAACTTCAGTACTTTGTATTCCTTCCTGTTCTTCTACATATCTAGTCTTCCCTTTTCTCTCTTTGCTTCTGCTAATCCTCTACCCTCTCCTTCATGTTTTTGTTATTCATATCTTCATTAGTCTTTTTCCTTTGTATAGATTATTACTTTTTCAATGTACTCTTTTTCTCATAAAAATCTCAAAAAGTCATTAAATCTACCCTTAAGTGAGTCTTCTAAGTGGTATCTGCACTGCTGTGGTAGTACTTTATGAATTCTTTAAGACTATAATCTTTAAAGAATAAGGACTTGGTCTTTAAGTTGTTTTGTTAGACTGTGACAATATGTGTTGTCAAGTATGTTATCAACTAGACACTGAGATCTGGAGTCTAAAACGGGTTATTCAGGCTTTGCATGTATGCAAATAGTTTGAATTGATATGAATGTGTTACAGCTGAAGGTGCCTTTAAACAGTGGCCTTTGTCTGAGATACGATGAGATCCTCAGATAAACTCTGGTAGAATCATATCTAGTGATAAAGGAACACAAATTGTTTATGTTGACTCCTTTGCTGTCCCACAAGATTGCTAGTATGGGATGTTGGAAGAGGAATGTTCTTGCTCAGAAGTACTTTATTTAATTAAATGGTATATACTCTTTATTGTTCTTACACAGGGTCTTGACCTGGGGAAGGTGCCACCAACAGTTCCTGGTGTAAGCAAGCAGTTGCCTCAGAACTATGGGACCTATCCAAGCCCAGTTCCCTTAGGAACAGGTTCTACAAACTCTCTAGAAAGAAGGAAGGATGGCAGCCTGCCCAGACCTGGCACCAGTATAGCAAATCGGCAGAGGCCGGTTCCGCTCCCGCCGCCCAGCAACGTGCACCAGCCCAGCTCTTCACAGCAGATCCAGCAGAGAATTTCTGTCCCTCCCAGCCCCACGTATCAACCCTCTGGTCCTCCCTTGTTCCCAGGAGGAGAGGGCAGGCCAGAACTGCCTTTGACTGTGGCAATCAGACCTTTCCTCGCTGATAAAGGCTCCAGACCTCAGTCCCCCAGAAAAGGGCCACAGACGGTGAACTCCAGTTCCATCTACTCAGTGTATCTTCAGCAAGCAACACCACCAAAGAATTACCAACAAGCTGTGTACAATACTTTAAATAAGTCAGTAAAAGCAGGTAGATTATATTTTGCTTTTTTTTCTCTGAAATACGTTAAGATCTACTTGTTTGGCTTAGTTTGCATCCCATATCAGTTTGGAAAACTTGCCTAAATCTGTGAGGAAAGTTATTTTTGTATATGCAACATAGCAGCGAAATCTTTCAATATATTTTTGAGGTTATCAATAAGTATGCATTGATTTACCTTTTATTTTAAAACAAGATGCAATTGGAACAATATAGCCTGGATACTTCACCAATACTTTGATAAATAAGTTGAAAAACCAGTGTCTAGATAAGAGTTTTTCTCTTCTTACTGTTTCCTCATGAAAGAGGAAAAATATTCCAGATGCTACTTCTATCTTGTAATTGTAAGAAGCATCACCATCACCATCAGGTAGGTATTTATTTCTGTTTTGATGGTCCCCAGAACAGTTGGGTTTTTTTTCCTTTTTGTATTAGTGTCAAACAAGTAGCAATAGTTTATTTATATATATTTTATTATGTAATTTGAGAACAGCTCTTCACTGGTTTCCATCTTTCTTTTCTTCAGTTTATGGAAAGCCTGTATTACAGTCTGGTTCAACCTCTCCCTCACCCTTGCCATTCCTTCACGGCTCTTTGCCTGCCCAGTCACCCTCACAGCCACAATCTCAGCCTCAGACTGAGGTCACTGAAAAAGATCAAGAGCTGGAAAATGCTCCACCACCCAGTGAAAACAGCAATGTGGAAAACATTCCCCGTCCTCTGAGTCCTACTAAGCTCACCCCCATTGTGCACTCGCCGCTGCGGTACCAGAGCGACGCTGACCTCGAGGCTCTGCGCAGGAAGTTGGCCAATGCTCCGAGGCCGTTAAAGAAACGCAGCTCCATCACTGAGCCAGAGGGCCCGAGTGGACCCAATATACAGAAATTACTCTATCAGCGCTTTAACACCCTGGCTGGAGGGATAGAAGGTGCTCCTTTTTATCAGCCAAGCAATCCACAGGACTTCATAGGCAATTTAGCTGACGTTGATAATGGGAATGCCAGCACCAACGGCAATATTGAAGAGCCAGTCCCCGTGCAACCTTCAGTTCCTGTCCCTGATGAACCACCCCCTTCGTCAGATGCCAATGATAATGAGTTACCTTCTCCTGCTACCGAGGAGCTGATAAGCACTGAAACCACAAATCAAACACCTGAGACAACTGAAGACAACAACAACAATCTTGCTATAGTTCCTTCCACTGAGCAGTCACCCAGCCCCACGCCAGAGGTCAGTTCTCCAGTAGAAGATGAAGCTCCTTTGCCACCTGCTCTTCCTCCTCCACTTCCTCCAGTAAGTAACAAAGCAGAAGAAAAACTTTGTGAACTACAGAATTAGCTTGGTTTTTAAGCATAACTGGAATATGGTAAGCTTGTGCTTAGCGGTATCTCTGCACTTGAAGTTTCATGATATTAAAAGGAAAGAAACCCGGGGGAGTTCCAGGGAGAGTTCTGATGGATTAGTTTCTTTATTATTCTAGCTGCTTAATAAGGAAAATATGCAACAGGTAATGGGAGGTTGTGTATGTATTTTTCAACTTTCTGGAGGTTCTTGTTGTAGAACTAATTCTGGAATTTGAGATTCTATTTTTTTGTATTCTCTTTTTTTTGGTAATTTGTCCAGGCTTTCAAAGATAACTATTTGTATGAAACTAAGGGTAAGTTATGTCAGTGGGAAACTTTTTAATTTGCAGGCAAGCTGAAATAGCTGTTCTGGGGAAAACACACTCCTTTTGCCCTCTCAGCTTAGAGGAGATGGACGAGGGCTAACTCCAGCAGCAGCACAGCTGGCTTGTGACAGCAGAAATGGTTTTCTAATGGGCTTGTCCACATACTTTGAATTGCTTCCAAAGTCCATCCTCCAGCTGCACTAAACTCTTTTAAATACTTGCTATTACCAAAATCTACCACATTTGGAGAATTGAAAAATACAGAAAAAATTGGGGTTTATTCTTTCTTGTTGTGGTATCACTCAGGTGATTCACATAGGAACCTTACATTCCTCTGAGAACTTGACTGCAGTGTGCACAAGGCTTTGTATGGTTTTCCATGAGCATAAGGGCCAGGATACTTCTGGGAGAAAGGAATATGCTAGCAACTAATATTATTAATAATGTGAAGGGTTTATTTTCCAAACTGAAATAGCCATACTATATAGGACCATAAGTGAAAACAGATCCTACAGAGCTAGAGACTAAAAGCATTCTATAAAAGCTGTAGTTAATAATAGATTATTTTTCCCCAGAAAGTGACAAGAACACATGTAAAAGATTCAGAATATTCTCAAAACACATTTAAATGTGTCTCAGATCTTGAAAATGCTGCTTCTGATAACACCTGCTAGAGTGTGACATAAAATAACTTCATGTTCTGTACTTTTCCTACAACAAAACTTCTAACTTGTCAGGCCTGACCTACAGCAGAGACTTTTACTAATTCAAGGCATTGATTCTTTTAAGTACAGACTCTGGCTTAATTGTATGGTGCTTTCCAGGCTAAGCAAAAGTTTTCAGTGTCTCAGATAATCCACCAGTAATACACACAGGTTATATTAGATGCAATTAAGATGATGATGCTTAAAACACTGACCTAAGTACTTCATTCCTTGTACTCACTAGCTTCTAATTAGAAGCTTTGAAACTATATTGGCTTGCTTTTTCATTTTTTAACTGCATAAAATGTAGTAACTTATCAAGCCTTTTATTTAGAGACTTAAATAAAAATGATTGCATAGTTCTAAGTATCATTTAACAAAGATGAGATTCATAAATTAATCATTTTTACTTTTACAACCTGAAATGATGCCTTCCAACCTTCATCTCTACTCAGACAAAACGTACCAACTTGAAGAAACCCAACTCAGAAAGAACAGGCCATGGTTTGAGAGTGAAGTTCAATCCCTTGGCTCTCCTCCTAGATGCTTCTTTAGAGGGAGAATTTGATCTGGTACAACGAATCATATATGAGGTAAGCTTTTAAACAATGGCAATCTCATGCAGTATTCAGGAAAAAGAAAGTGCTGAACTATTATGTTTTCAACAGGTTGATGATCCCAGTAAACCAAATGATGAAGGCATTACACCTCTGCATAATGCAGTGTGTGCTGGCCATCACCACATTGTGAAGTTCCTGCTCGATTTTGGTGTAAATGTAAATGCAGCAGATAGTGATGGGTGGTAAGTGTCAAGATTTTAAACTTAGTATCTTGGAGAAACACCATTTAGATGCACATTCAAAATTTAGTTGAGATTTGGGAACAATTTCTTTCCCCTTTATCCCCAGCAGATGAGCACTCTCTAAGCTCTAGGTGGAGATGAACTCAAATGCAGGGTTTACAGTGTGTTCAGCTCCTGAGCAAGGACTTAAACCATAAATTAGATCAGAGTTTGTGATAACTAGTGGTAGAGTTGCATTTCTTGTTCAGATGCTGAAATAATTAAACTGTAAATAACAAATGACAAAAGTTAATTTGTTTAGGTTTCATCATCATATATCCCACTAGAGATGTTGGTGTTCTTGAAGAATCTCATCTTACTGGTAGCTGTAGCATTCCTGAAGTCTTTGGGGGGAAATGTGAATCCTCACCTTTGTTTTACCTTTCAGGTTTCCTTGTATTGCAAATACCCTTTTACACCCAACAGCTTTGTAAGCTGTGAAAATTACTAGTTTTGCTATCATCTGTTTTATAATGCTTGGCTTTACTGCAGTCAGGTAAATCCTGAAATCCATGCCAGCTGCTTGGCAGGTTTTGGACAATGCATACACCTACTATAAACACAAAGAAAAATTTCCTTTTAAAATAGACAGGCTCTACACAGCAAGACAAAAGTTAGGATTCATGGAAGCTTATTTTTTCACATGTACATTCTTTTGCTTTATTTCAGGACACCCTTGCATTGTGCAGCTTCTTGCAATAGTGTTCATCTCTGTAAACTACTGGTTGAATCTGGGGCAGCTATTTTTGCTTCAACTATAAGTGATATAGAAACTGCTGCAGACAAGTGTGAGGAGATGGAAGAAGGTTATATTCAGTGTTCCCAGTTTTTGTATGGTAAGCTGTGACATGTACCAACTCTTTTCTCAGATTCATCCTAATTTGTCCCTCTGATCTGTGTGAAACATCTGCTTAGGCCCCAGACTTCATGATAGAGCCCATTGTGTCCCTGTGCTTTCCAAGTGCTAAAACCAGAATCACCTTTTCACTGTGATGTCCTTCTTAGTACTTCTGGGTTTCGAATTACTTCACAGGCTCCTTCAAATGTTAAGGTTTTTAAAGTTTTCATCTGGCTTTATTTCAAGGAAATGTTTCTACAGGGAGGTTTTGACAGTAACAGTGAGTTGTCAAGTATTTTGACAGAGAGACTCCCAGCTCCCAGATGAACATGTATCTAGCAGATCACACAAAGAAAGAAGTACACTTTATGAATAATTAACTTACAGAAGGTGCTTAGTTACTAAAATATATTTTGCAAGAAAAGCACTTCAATGAAGCAGACAAATTTTTAATTTCCATCAGAGAATTTAAGCTTCATTAAGGCTCTGACATTGTGTGAGTTCCGAAATGCACAAGTGTCCCTGTACAAGTCCTGCTGTAAGAAGAAGCAGTTTCCACTGCACATATAATAAAAGATAAAAACCTCATTTCTCTAAATTATTCTGTTAGATTTGGTTTTATCATGCAGTTAAATTTCTGACAGCATTTCATCACGGAAGTGCTGAAAACTGTTCATGAAATGTTACTAACAGGAGACTAATATTTGGGCTACCATGTCAATAGTAAAAATCTCAAGAGGAGAAAAAGAGGCTATTTTACCATCTGGTGTTGTTAACAGGAGTGCAGGAGAAGCTGGGAGTGATGAATAAAGGGGTGGTGTATGCTCTGTGGGATTATGACGCCCAGAACAATGATGAGCTGTCATTCCACGAGGGCGATGCCATCACTATTCTGAGGCGCAAGGATGACAATGAAACAGAGTGGTGGTGGGCCCGCCTCAACGACAAGGAAGGCTATGTGCCTAAAAACCTCCTTGGGGTAAGTTCTTTCACCCTCTCCCTCCTATTCTTCATATGCACCTGAAGTAGGAACAGAAGATGGATCTTTTGTCAGAATCCCTCTGTGCACCATCCAGACACAGCACTGTGAAGTGGTGTAGATTATCCTTATTCTCTGGCCTCTGTGCCATTGTAAAGAAACAGGAGAGGCTACTATTAGGAGAGTAGTGCTGGTTCTCATTGGGCAGGTTAGTATATTTAATACAGCAATACATTTAATATAGTTAATGCTTTTAATAAGACTTTTTTCTCCTGGAAATATAGAGCCCTTCTGGAAAACACGGGGCTCTATTAGGCAGCTTGAAGCCTTGGCCCAGGAGTTCTTTGGGAATGTTTTTAATACCTGGCACAAGATAAGAACATAGCTCTGTGTGAGAGTTTAAAACAGGAAAAGAGCCTTGAAGATGACAACTGTGGGCACATCATTTATGCTGCTCAGACAGATGGAACACTGTTGTCAGGAGAGGCCAGGAATGTAAGGTGACTAAGTAGAGAGCTACCGAGGACAAAATGCGTAAGAGAACCTTGCAAAGCAGGAAATAAACTCTCTTGAGTGCTCAACAGGGAATTTCGGTACTTACGTAAAAGCATCCTTTGTCTGTTCTGGATCTTGAGCTAAATGCACTGTGTCATTTTCAGAGCAGCCATGGTGCTGCCACTGGCAGGAGTAAACCAGCCCTCTTCCTCCTGCTTCTTGTTAATCAGAAGTTGCCTAAGAACATGCTGTAGCTTACAAAAACCTCAGCTCCCAGAACACTTCATCACCGAGTTCTGCCTAATAAGTACCCCTTAGTTATAAATTATTTAAGTTGTATTAACCCTGCAAAGCCTAATACTGTTATTCTGTTTTTTCAGTTATATCCACGAATAAAACCTCGACAGCGAACCCTTGCTTGAATTCAGTTGTACGACAGTGCAGTACCATGCTGGTAACTGGAAACTTAGAACATACACTGGAGCCATCGTTTTTAACCATTTCACACAGAGAAATAAAACTATGGTATTTAGTTTTAATGGTGCTTTCTCCTGTTAAATGGACAGCATCCACAATTTCCAAGATCTGCAGTTTGTAAAGGAGGATCGTTTCTGTGTGACCCAGCACTGATGAGGAGAGCGATCCCTCCACTATCGCCAGTGTTGCGCCAAGTCCCGCCCAACGCAGTGTTTTGAGTCAGAGTTCCGTGGTAGGAGCTTTCTTGTGTTCTGTGTTCAGAGGTGTCATTTGCAGGGTGCAGATGCACTGTCCAGTTTGCTCCAACCCCCCACAGCAACTGTCCCATGTCGGGATTTTGGGTATTTTTGTTCGATACCAGTGAATGTTGAGTTCTCATTACTGATCAACTCTTTGGGTTCTAGGACACAAGATCTTCACCTGTTACATGCATAATTAAGTAGCTACCAAAGCTTGGTGAAGACTAGGATTTTAGGTGGCAACATGCTAAACACTTAAATCCTAGTCTAGACAACCCCAACGAAAGCTTTACCTAGTCTAGCATCTTGCATTATTTGCATTTAGAATCAAGCTAGAGAACTAACAAAACCAACAGTATTTGTACACTTTTCAAAGTCCCTACACAATATTTCACTTGGTGTTTTATTTTCTTATTATTCAGCCTGCAGCACCACTGTTACCTCTACAGATGTAAAGGTTCCCCTACTAACCCCCCGAGCTCGTCCAGCCTGGACACAACAGTTAGTATTGAAGTTGCAGCAGCTTAAGGGAATTGTATGTCTGCAGGGATGAAAGTGCAATAGTTGAAAAGGGTAAGAGTCTGGTAAGGGTTATACTGTGTCACCTGAAGTCTGCCTGAGTCAGTCTAGAAGAAAATATGAAGGACTGGATAGAAGTGGGAAGAGGGTCGTGTAGATGCCAAGTCGAGGAGAAGAAAGAAACAAGGTTTAGAGAAGGATTTAAGAAAGGCAATAGCTTATTTGAGGACAGTTTCTGTGGTTCTTGGCAGCTTACAACTGCTGCCAAGGCAAGTTATGCAATAACCTGTTCCACTACATTGTAGTTTCAAGCAAAAAAGAAAAACCCCACAAACAGGCACTTCACTGGAATTTTAATTGTACATGATTTTATATACCAAAAGTATATTTTGAATTTCCCCATTATAAGTTTTAGCCATATTTCTTGTAATTTTCTCCCATTTAACAGTATGCAATTTGATTAACTCTTCATGTACAAGTTCTGTGTATAATTTATATATCCATTTCTGCAGTGCTGTAACTTGCTTTTACCACAGGTCAGCATTAACTGTATATATTGTGGTGAAAAGTGAAAGGGTATTATTGTTGAAGAATTTGCTACATGAATGTGATGATTTCAAGAGCCTATGATACACTAATTCAGAGAACATGTAAATGTGCACAATAAAGTACTGCTAAGGCACGGCTGCATTCTCCACTCTCTTTATAGAGGTCTCAACAGCAGATGGGGCTTTGGTCAAAGTCTGCATGGAAACACTAACTGTAGCTTGCCAAGATTACAGCTGTCAACCCACCTTTCCTCCCTGTTTTATCAGCTTTACTGAAGATGTGCTTACACACTAGTATCCCAGTATTCCAACTGGGACAAATTAACTTAGAACTAAAATTAGTGCTCTTTAGAAAAAAATGAAAATTTTCTGAGTTCAGAGACCATGGTGGCCATCACTAAAGAAGTTGTATATTACAAAATTAAACAGCACTTCTTTTTTAAATAAGTGAATTAATTTATTCATATTTGTACATTAAATTGTATACAATTTCAGACAGCATTACAGTTAGATTAACAAAAGCTAGTTACCAAAAAAGAAAATACAAAACTAAAAATTATTCTGGAAGCTTATTACAGAAGTGAAGTTTCAAGATCAAGTTCATGTAAGTCAAATTTGGTGGTATTTGGTGAAATATTTAGATGTTTAAAATGAAATGTTTAAAAAAACCCACATGATTTCTATAAAATCATATCTAAGGCAGATTTTTTTTGTACATTGATTTTAAACATTTGGATAGAGGGAAAAACCTGAGATCTATACCCAAAAGCTATTCTCTGCAGAAGAGACATACATGTTTGTTTGCTTCCTGTAGCAAACAGTATATATCATGGTTACTATAAAAGTTGTGCTGTACATTAGCTGTAGTGCAGGTCACTTTCATATTAAGTGCCAGTAAAGGCTTAACAAAATATACAAAGTCTTAAAAGGTGAGGCTGTTTAAAGCATTAACTGTATACATATTGCACACTACCGTGAATACTCATGGTTCAAAAAAATACTCACATTGCATTTGCCAGTTCTTACAGAATGAACCACACTGGAATGAGAGAGTCAAGAACAGCAAATATTTCCAGCTGTCAAATCAGCACAAAGTGAGAGGCAGGTCTGTGGAGGCTGGTGTCTGTGTGTGTCCTCAGGAGGTCACAGCTGCAGTTCTCACTGGTCCCGGGACTCATAGAGAAGTTTTGTTGCCTAACAGAGAAGGAAAATGTCAGTGTTAACCAAAGTTTCACTTGCAGCCACCTCGTCTGCTTCCTACCCCTCTGCAAACCTCCTTTAAATCCAGGGTTTTAAATTCTTCCTCTATTTTCCTCCATCTGAGGCAGGTAGTACCATTCAGGAAGTGCTGAATGCACTTGGCATGGTCATAGAAAGTTTGAGCACACTCTGCTGAACAGAGTTAAAAGCTGGGGGCACTGGGGGAGTTCCAAAATGGCAATAAAGCAGCAAAGAGCCACAAACCTGCCCATGCAGACACATTATAAATTACAGTTCTGATCATCAGCAATTGCTCAGGTGAATTATTTGAGTGCAGCTTTGGTTTTTTCCGCCCTAACTTTGACTTAGGAAATACAAACCTTCAGTTTCATTACCCATGTAGAGCCTAGCACCAAAAGATTAAAGTCTTCCATTTCCAAAAATCAACTTCTTTGAACCTTCATGAAGTAGTAAAAACAATTAACTAAACTTAGGTTCAAAAGAGTATTTCATAATGCATTTCTTCAACCAGTAATAAAAACCTAAGGAAGTTTAAAGCCAAATTCTTACTTCTTTTCATCTAATAACATAAATAAGATCTTGGGAAACCCTTCAGAGTGCATAGAGCTAAAGTCATGTTCATTACAGCCAGCCATAGCTTCTGTTTTCTAAGCAACAAGGCCCCAAAGTCCTTAATAAAAAAATAATAGAAATACTCCTAAAGTTGAATGCTCTCTTTGGTGCTACTGACCACCCCATGTAAAGATTTTCTTCAGCCCTGGCTAAGTTGTGGCTGCTTTGCTCACCTTATGCATAGCTGCCAGCCAGCTTGCTGACAGCTTCTTGTTACAGTTGAAGTCTTCACCGGCTGTAAACTTCATCTGTGTCACCTCCTCCGACCCTGGTACCTTGTACTGCAGGATCATTCCTATGGCACGAGTGTTGCCTCCTGCAAAGAGAAGTAAGGTCTGGAACAGCAGCAGGTTTTACCAACCAAGTAACAACATTTTCCAGCTCAAGAGCATGAGTGGAGAAACGTGCTCACTGCTCAGTTCAGAGCACGAGCAGCTGCTGGATCCAAGGGGCTCGTGCCCATGGCTTGTAGTGCCAGGCAGTGGAGCCTGCAGCTTCAGTATTGGGTCATTGTCTCTAACAAGCACCATGGAGAACCTGCATCCACCATCAGCTTCAGGCACACATCTAGAACACCCTCATGACTTACTATCACCATGTTAAGACACTGATAGCACAGTTTCATACTGTAGCCTGCAGTCTGTAGGCTTAGTGTCCAATTAGACTGATGGCAAAGCAGGATCCTGCTGGATCCAGTCTGGCACAGCAGGCAGCAATTCCTCCAAACCTGGCAAAGGCTGGGAATGGTGCTTACATAAAACTAGAGAACAGCTGGCAACATCATTTACTTCCTGAAAGAAATTGCTACAAAAGACCCTGCTCTGATAACAGCGCAATAGCGAGATGTTTGTGTCTCTTACTGAACTGCAGAGAAGATAAACCACAACTACAGACATTAAACAAGAACTTTTAGAATTACACGTTATTGTCATTACTTCCTGCAGCAGTGAAGCATAAATTAAGCCCTAGGAACAGCACCAGCATACACAGGACACTTCTTGCAAAGCTCTTTGTAAGTGTCTACATGAGAGGCCTCCTAGAGGCTGTTCCTGCAGTATCTGAGGAGCCAAAACAAATCACAATCTAAGCCAAACTCAGTCTAGTTAGTGCTATTAGTGCACCTAACCCAATCAGAAGCCCACAGCAGGGTTTCTAAAAGAGCTGTTTTCTACTCTCCTAGGATAAATGGAAATTCATCAATTGCTACCCTGCACCTACTGATCAGAATAATGGATTAAGAATGTACTGAAAGATAAACCAGTGGAAATCACACACCTACAGCCTTGACCAGTTTGCCTATGTCTGGCATTACTAAGACAGAACACACCTTGCATAACTTAGAGGCCTTTCTTTTAAAGTTGTGTAAAAGCAAGCCATAAATTAACAGTTTCAGTGCAAAGCCTTTCTGGACAGCACACAGGGAATATCATTTCTAATACACCCAATTCAGCAACCTGCTGAAGCAGGTGATCAATGACACTGTACCACTGCAGATACCATTTCTCATCTTCCCTTCTCCCAGCATGGTCAACAGCACTTGGCTCTCAAGAAGGCCCTGAGTGCCTTAGTTCTCCTCCAGAGTGTTACAGAACATCGACTCTTGGTTTATTAAACAGACATATGGGAAGGAACAGATACATGTCAGACTTGAACATAACTCAGGTTGAACAGCAATTATGAATCAAGCAAATAATCAACACTGCAGAGAGGAAATATGTGAGGGGGTCATGACATGCTTGGGTGAATCATGCTGAAAGGCACTGGTGATACCTTCAGTAACAGGCTGGCTCTCCAGAAGGCTGGTGTAAGTGTGAATATCTTTTTCTACCATCAAGAAGGAAGGCAGGCAGAAAAGAGATAAAGCAGTCAGAAGAGTAGTGAACAAGGAATTACAGGAGCATTATGTGACTCAGCAATACACCTGGTTGATTTGAATGCCAAGGTAAGTTTATTCAAGTTAACATGCTGCACTGACTGAATAATGCACAGATGGGCTGTGCAATTAGAAAAACCCAGCAGTGACAGAAGTGTTGATAAAGAACAATTATTGAAATTCCTGACCTTGTTCGTTCTCATTTCAGTCAAATCATATTCAGGTTCATCCTGAAATACTCTTAAAATCTGGTAAGAGATGGGGCAGTAATTAGCTGCACTCCAATTTAGATGTTACCAGTTTCATTTGGCCATCTTGAATGAAATTAGGAAATCACAGTTTAATTACTTATTCCCCCCTCCCCCAGTTCACTCTGTTAACAACATCTGTACCAGTCAAGGCAACATCCCAGCTGGATTCTGAAATGGAAGCTACCAAAGACTCACAGTTCCCTTCTATGAGCTCTTGAATCAGTAAACATTTGTATTTACCCAAGAGAATGGATGACAACCACCTGTACTCAGCTTTATTGAGAGGCTCTCTCACATTAATGCTCTAAGGGACCTTCTCAATCTTTAGGTGTTTTGTCAAACCCCAGCAGCCACGTGGGACAGGGTCTCACAGACTGTGCTCTATTCTGAGAGCAGTTGTAACTAACACACTTACACTGAATGCACTGTCTGCCTCAGTAACTGCAGCTTCACTTTTTTTTTTCTTAATAGTTCATTTATATTAAAAGAAAAATTTACCTCCAGGAGTAAATCCCTCTGTAAGTATCTGAACAGTTGAAATCTGTATAATTTCAATTTCATAATGGCTGTCTCCATCCAAAACCAGGTATCTACATAATAGAAGAAAAAGGTTTTTTTGGGTTTTTTTCTACAATATCAAGCCCAAATCAAAGGAAAAAAATAAAACAAACTCTCAGTGATGCTGTTCACATGTTCATTGGGGTGAGGAGGGATAGAAATCAACCAGAAAATACTACTTTTCATTGAAATTCCACCCTTCCAAGACATTCTGATCCACATTGCTTAGTAAATTCAAACAAACATTCCAGTATTGTTGGATCTATCCTTTCAGTCTGATTACTCTCTCCAATATCCTCAGGGCATGTTATTCTAATTTTTTTTTAGGTTATTATGCAATAACAGAGCTGTAAGTACAACAATACTATAGTTTACAAGTGCAATTTCTATCAATCTTTCTCACCTCTGGTTGCTGGAAAGTCGACAGACCATGAGCTCAGATTTATCAGATGTTCCCAGAGTTACAAAGAATGTAGCACCTGGAAAGAAATGTTTTAGTATTCTAATACAGAATTCAAGAAGCAACATTCAAGTATCAGAAAAGAATAACTAACTTTTACTTACTAATACACTGGATTGAGTAAAATAGGAGAATAACTAAAATGTTAAACTGATTAACATCAGCAAAACACTCAAGTATAAAAAGCTGATATTTAATTATCATGTTCTGAATTACAGGACCTTTCACACATGCTATGCACTTTCTCCCTCATGCTGTAGAAATGCAGATGATAGATGAATCCTTTAAAAATTAGAAGAGATTTGGAGGTGGCTAAGACAGGCAATTAATGACCCTCTGTGGTCACTGTAACACAAATACTTGTTTCTGTATTAAAAACGAACAATTTAATAGCAGGATGTGACCTTCAGTTCTATGCTTAAGAAACAGTAGAGACATCTCTTTTTCATTACTGAAGGCTGGCTCAGTCTTACTGTGAGGTCAATGAACTTCAGCCTTCATGCTGTGTTACTTCCCCCTAAAACTGCTTTGGCAAGTCACTGTTGCTACATCAGAGAAGTGACTCAGAACTTCAAGCAGCCCTACACGCCCGACCCCTTCACTTCCTCCATGCCTCATGCTCCCTGTATTACCTAAGCCAGGACTGCTGGTCTGGGAAATGCAGGAAATAACACCCAGCCCTGCCAAATGGTCTGCAATCCATCTCCATAACCTGAACCCTGCAGCCCCAGAGCTTCACCTCGTTACTTCCCAGTTCACCCAGGCTCACTGACCCCCAGCACAGACCCTGTGCTGCCCCAGTGAGACAGAGACAGCTGTACTGAGGCTGGACAAGGACATCACAGCCACCACCACTGTCTCTGGCCATGATCTGTGGCTCTAGAGCAAGTCAGGAACAACTTCAGAGCATGAATGCAAACAGGGCAAGCTTTAAAAAAAATCTTCAGTTTAAAAGATTTGATTTAAAAACGTGTCTACACCCTCATGGCAAAGAATGATTTATGTGCTCCAGGGATGAACGCACTCCCTTCTGAACCCAGGATCTCCCCAGGAACATCCACACTCATCACATGTGGGGCTTAGCTTACCCATTATGCACACTGGCATCACGCTGAGAGATCATCAAAAGGCACTGAAGGATCACAGAATATTTTAAAAACTAAAGTTTCAGCTTTCTTAATGTAATTGGAACATGAATTGCTGTATTGCATGTAGGTTTAATCCTATGGAAAATTGAGGTACTCATGATGCTCTGCCATCAACCACAGCTGTAGGCCGTGGACAAGATCAAAGCTCTCAGGTGAAGCTTGAAACAAGCACTGAATCTTGTTTGAAAATATTAAAGTATTCTCTGAAGTATTTTTCATCCTTATTTAGTGTAACAGAATATGGCTAAAAGATGCATTATTTCAAGGAAAATGCCAACTGCAAACACGTCTGTTCTCACAGGCATTAAAAATGTGTCTGTAATTAAATCACTGTCCATAAAGACCAAGAAGTACAAGCTGAGAGGTGTAAACATTGACTAAGAAGTGTGAACCTCTCTCTAAATAAACCAGTAACACAGAATTATTAACTGAAAACCAAGAGCCATGACAAAAAGGAGACAAAACTGCAGCCTGTTGGACAAGAGGCATTGCTCTTGCTGTTCATCAGAATCTGAAAAAACACAAATGAGACGGAAACAGGACTTCAGTGCCTTCAGAGCTTACCATTCATGAGCACTTTGAGCTGTTTGTCGTAGAACTCGGTCTCCTTCTGCGAGACGAGTGCGCACTCCGCGCACTGGCGCACCGGGTCCACGAAGCACATGCGAGGCAGAGGCACTTTTTTACTGCAGCACTTGTCACAGAAACACTTGCCACACCTTCGGCAGTGGTGCTAGGCACGAGAGAGCATTGCCTTTGCTCAGTTACAAGGAAACTGCTATGCAATGATTTGACAAGGTTACAACAACAGTTTCTCAGGCGTGAAGCGCGCAAGTTGAGGGACAGGTAAAGAGAATTAACTGCTACAGAGGCAGACAGGAGTCTCTGAAGGTTGGACACAGAGGACTCAGTATAATATGAACAGCAGCACTCTAAGCCTATGCTGGCACTCTGTAAAGATGCTTCTGAAGCAGAAAAAACAGGAAAGAGCTTCTCTGGTGTCCAGTAAATCCTTCACCTCTCTGTCAGTAAAAACCCATGAGAAGAGTGGTTTCAAAGTCCCTTCTCATTTCTGAGAAAAGATCTTCAACTGAAGTTCCCATTCTTCTTCAACTGAAAAAACTATTCTTCTCTTTTCAAACTTATTCTCAAGTTCCTCCCAATGAAAAAATTAAGAATCTCCATACTTAGAACCTAAAGCTACTCCTCTTATCAGAAGTATCAGGCAGCACAGCACAAACTCAGTGGAGTTGCAAAACCAGAATGAGTATTGCAGTGTTTCACAGCCCCTAAATCTGCAACCAGTGGCCTGTGCTCCAGATCACTGCTGGGGTGTGACAATGCCAGCAGATCTTCCTGATGCAAGCTCTCATGACACAACAAGTACTCCCAGGCAAGCAGGAACCAATCTGTGGCTCAAAGCAAGCCTGAAAGGTTGTTAAAAGGACCTGTAACACTGCAGCTTTGGTCAATGTCAGGCTTTCCCTCCAGATGCACTGCAAAATTCTCTGGAGTACCTATTTCCCAGGGCCACCTCCAATTGCTTCCCAAAGCTAACACAAGGGAAACACAGCAGCTTCTCATCTGCTATCAGTGTGTCTAGTGAAAAATTTCTCCTTCCCTCTCCTTCCAAACAATTCAATTAAAAAACATGAACGATCTCACTGCACTACAAGTCACTTTCACATCTTTCTTCACTTTCACAAGCCCATGCTAATAAAGTGTCAATGCAATTATACAAATGAATTATAGTCCCTCCTAAAAATCATTGCTGGTCTTTTTTGGGAGGGTGCTTTGAAGAATTCTCCATGTCATATTCTCCACACCAGTTTGCACTCCACAGTGACCTCTTACCATTAATAAAGATAATTTAATGTTAGTGTTTTCTCTTCATCCACTGAGCCTAATTATCCAGTTTACACTTTCTACTTTAATTGGAATATCTCTTTTCCAAACTCAAGACAAATCCTGGTTTACTTTTCAAAACGTCCTTTTTAGTATTTTGCAACAGTTACTTCTTTATATTTCATTGATTTCTCTTACCTTTCTAGTTATGAAGTCAAATTTTGTATCACACTGCATACATCTTGGGCACTAGAAAACAGTACAAATTAAGATTAATCTACAAATTCTTTAAACTTTTAATTCTACCACCATATACAAAGAATGAGCTTTATATTATGCCCCATAAAGAAACACCTCCAACAAATTTCCACCCTTTATCTTTTCACCATGGATGGGTTTCATTTAGTATTGACGTAGCAAAATAATGTCATTCCCATTTGCAAAACAAAAAAAAATAGCTGCCAAACTTCCCTCTAATGAACAGTGTATCTTGCCAGCAGGCAAAACTGTATCTCAGAGTTATTTACTATGCTTGATAATGTTTGGCTATCCAGACAGTCCTATATTCCAGTGAACTGTTTTTATGTAGGTTGTCCTCACTTTACTCTACTACAGTACTCTGCTGACTCTCCAAAACATTGTTTACACAATTTAATGCTCTCAATACTCACACATTTTTGAAACATGCTAAGAAATACTTGGTTTTCTTCCAAGCCACTAAGACCTAATGTTTATTCCAGCTACAAAAAGTCACTTCCTGAAATATCTCTTTCCTAAAACAAACTTACACCCACACACCTTTCAAAAAAATGACAGAAAAAAAAAAATTGAAGGAGTTTCTCTCTTGCAACTAAATAGAGTTTAAGTGACAGTTTTGATTGTATTAACAAAAAGAAGTGATCACTGACTGCTGGACAATCAAAATTTTCTGCACAGAAAGTCACCTACCAAAGGGTTGATACTCAGCCCTTAGATCACTGGATTTTCAACAAAACTTTACATATTTTTATCCACCATATCACACCCCAGTGTCTGAGGCTTTTAATGCAATTTTGCTATATTTACTTGCACATATTAATGCAAAATTATGCCTGACATCTTACTCTGGAAAACATGGTTAGATCCTGTAGTAAGTTTTGTAACTCTAGAAACTGAAATTCCTCAAACCAGACTACCTCAGAGTACAGCAGAATGTCCTCTTAAACACATGCCCTAAGATGAGCAGGTGCTATTTGTTAGGCACACAGTAATCATCCTCTGCCTTTAATTAACATATTTCAATACTTAACCCTTCTTCTTCTATAAATCCCCTCAGGTTACAACAGCTCCTATTCGGGGACTTTTGCTCCAGCAGAGACTCAATCACTGTCATGAGTTCAACAACTGCAGCCAAAAAAAAATTACAGCAGCTAAACTAAAAATCCTCCAGAACCGTTTCATGTCCTTTTGAAGTGTAAGCTTGTTAATAATTGGCAATAGTTTATATGAAAGGTTCTGCTGTCTAAACAAACATTTAACACATTAGAAGGTAATGGCAGTCACTGTAGTGGAACGTAAACACCTACTTGCAGAATTTGTTACAACCAGCTGTTTCTAAACCCACACAAAAGAGCACTAGAAGTGTTCCTGAATTGTTTTAAATAACACTGAACTAAGGCACCCAAACACACCTTTTCACAACGGCTGCAGAAAAGCTTACTTCAACATTCACTGATAAATAATGTTCAGCATGAAGCAATTTCAGCATTCCCCAGGTTTCCCCTCTGTAACAAGTAGAGCTCTACAGCTAATATCATGTTCTACTCTACACTGATGTCTTCAATTTCTGACATGTAGTTTAACAGCTTTCCTGGGAGCTGGACCTGGCAATAACTGAATTTACCTGAGTTCTAATTTTCTAAATGAAAATACTTGGGAGTTTTTTGGTTGGGTTTGGTGGGGGGGGAGGGTTTTTTAGTTGGCCTGGGCTGGATTTTTAGGAGGGTTAGGGTTTGTTTTTTTCTGTTTATTTGTTTCTTTGGTTTTTGCCAAAATGCAGAAAACATAAGTCACAAGCTAGAAGGGAAAAAAGAAAATCAAACCAAACTCTTCTAAATACTGTCCCACATAAATTTCATACAGAATGCTATGCTAAACAAAAAAAAGTGGTTTTTAGGAAGGAACAAAATTATCCATCCTCTTGTTTAACACAAACTATAGAAAAATATTTCTGATTTCCAGACCCATGATGATACAAAGAGAAGTCCTAAATAAATCCCAAGTCACGTTGCACATGGTAGCTGGCATTTTCCTAAAATCCAAAATGGGATTTTCCAGGGAAAATGTTCTGACACAAGCAGGCTCAAGACATGGCTCCTTCAAGGTATTTCTGCTTTAAGTAACCAGAACCAAATGAACCATTTGCATAATGTCAACTTCTACTTTGCCTGGTACAAGATATTTATTAAGGACATCCTGAAAGGTGAATTCTTCCTATTCACCCATACACTGACATAATTAGAGAGTGACAAGTACTGAATGAAGCTTTATTGCTTGGAGGGTTTTTATCACATTAACAGAGAAGGAAGCACAATGTCCAAGTTACTCCTCGTGCCTTCAAACGAAAAGATGTGAAGCGAGAAATTAAATAAGAATTCATGTCACAAGTACATTCATTTCATGTGCAGTCAACCACCAACACCAGTATCAGGTTACTTCATCTAGCAAGAGGAAAATGGAAGAATATCCAACAGCTGTTGGATTTGGCATTAATTTAAAAATACTGAGAATTGGTTCACTGCAAACAGAGTGGAACTTCTCACGGGTTTGCTCCAGTAGGATAATTTATTTCCATAATCCCATGGAGCCAGCCCGAGGTGAGAATCCCATCGATGGACAGGAATCTACAGTTACACTTCCCATGCTTTATTTGCATAAATAGTAACAGAGTGAGTCCAGAAGTGAAGCATGGGAGCACCTGGCTGAGCTGCTGAGCACAGTGAACCTGCAAAGGAGGGAGTTCAGGAACTCCCACCTGGCCAAAGCAGCCGAGGCCGGGGGGGAGAGGGCAGGATGCAAATACGGGGCAGACCCAGCTCACGGAGCTCCGGCACTGCAGCTGCCCAGGCCACCTCCCTGCTCAGCCTGGGTTTTGCCAGCAGCCCAAGGCCAGCTCTGCACACAGCCAGGGCCCCTCGAGAGCCTGAGCCAGCGAGGAGCCAGCCAAGGAAAGCTCAGCTCCCTCCTGCAGGCAGGGAGGAGCCCAGGGAACCCTTCCACCACCTCTCAGCTCCTCTGCAGCACACAGAGTTCCTCAGCCACGGAGACATCTGGTACACAGCTGGGTAGCACGAGGTTTGGCCACCTCTGCAGGCAAACTGACACATTTTACTCTATTTTCAGTCCAAGATTTCCTTAACAGAAATATCATCAATTAAGTTCTGCTGGTGATTAACAAAGAAATTCTGAGTCAGAGGAGGCACAAGGCAGAAATCAACATTTTAAGGTATGTCTCAAGTTTAATGATGCTCAGCATAGTTTTTCATAAATCCCCCTCAATTTATTATCTGTTTTACAAGTAAGATTACCAAAAGTAAAGTTTTCAGTAGTCCTGCTTCAGCCCTGCATTTCAAATTCCTCACAGTAACTGATATTTTAAGACTGTATAATCTTGTGACATAAAAATTAAAAACAGAATTATATTTCAATGCTGTAAAAGCTTCACAAAACTACCAACTGCAGTAATTCTTAGGTGGCCTGAATTTTGAAATATAAGCCAGTTGACTCTTCTTGCATAAGAAAAATAAAGCTACTGGATCTGTGAGCATTACTGACTGCACAGCAAAAGCCAATGGATTGGAAAAGCCAGGTCAGCATTTACTAATACCACTCAAGGTCTTGTCTTGGACATAGACACTTCATTTTAATTATGTCTGACATGGTAACAAGAGCAAGCATTCTCAACTAATTCATTGCCTAGGTAACACTGCCTCTTTAAATTCAATTGTTCTTAACAAAACCATGGAATTTATAAGATTCCCAGTGTATGACATACCTGCTTTATTTATGGAAAAAGTTTGTAACATATTTGGCAATTGTTAACCAAAGGGATGTCAGAACTCTAAAATACTTCCAGAAATCTAGTAAAATAACTAGCCACAGAATAAGAACTCATATTCTTAATCTTGCATTATCAAATGATATAAAATACTTGCCTCTATCACACTTCTTCTCAATAGCAAATATCCCTGAGCACATTTAGTCACAATTCAACACCCTCAGCCTACTGACCAGCAGACCACAGGGGAAAAGTAAACATTTAAGGAGAATGAATACCTACAATACAACTGTAATATAAAATTCAAACTAACAACACACATCAGACTGATGTATCTAAAATAAATAGACTTAGTTCTATAAATATATCTAACTAGTGTAAATAAATCCTACCATAATCCCCAAACAATCTGCAGTTGAATTAAGATGGTTGTACACATTAGAATTGAGTAAGAGGTACTTTGTTTCCTTTAACGAAACCGCTCTGCTGTAATCACAGACTACTGACATGCTAAAGAGCACCTCAGACGGGCAGGGAGAGAGCTAATTTCGACTGAACTGTTCCACAAACGACATGCCCTGATGAAGCTGATGCCGGGAATGGCCCAGGTGAGAGCAGAGGATGCAGCAGCAGCACGAAGGGAAAGCGCCCGCCCAGGAACCTTCGGCCTTGGCCCAGCAGAGCGCGGGGTGCGAACACCGAGCTCGGTCCCTGCACGGACACAGCAGGGAAATTCACCTCAGCCACACCTGTGTGACAGAGAACAGCTGCTGCCGGGAGCCTCTTCTATGTGCAGGAGAGAATAACTGGAGAGAATCCCACAGATACTGCAGCTTGTTCACAGTGAGCTCAACTTTGCAAAAAAAGGGCTGTTTCGGGCAAACCACCGGGTGATTTAGGACTCCCAGCCCTTACAGCCCTACAGGCTGGCCTGAGCTGCAGAATTATCACTACTTTTACACCCAACTTTCTGCCTCAAGAGATACCGAGTAAAGGAAAACATTTTCTTCCTCCCTGCTAACCAGGGGAGGACTCGGTGTCCCCACACAGAACAGCCCAACACGTCCGCATCTCCCAAAGAGCGGCTTTGCTGGATGACTCCCGGCTTAAATTCACATCGGCTCGAATAAAATAAATCTTCGTTTCGGCCACATTTAAATGCCCTGGCGTGGGTCCACACCACGGAGCGCCGGCGATAAATAAACCAACAATGATTCTATGTTGTATGTGCATCTGGCTGCACGACCGGCAACGAGTAACTCTCACTACAGGCAATGAAAAATATCACCAGCACGCTGTTTACTTGTAGGTATTGAAAAGCAAAGTTGACCGAGGCAGAGTGAGCTGTTCAATGATTGTTGAACATTATGAACATTCGCACCAGGAGCCAGAAGGGCTGTTCTAACTCAGCCTTATCACCCTAACAATTTATACAATTAGTTTTAAACCTACACGGCCTCCACAACCACCTTTATAATAGCATTTAAATCAAGGCTGCACAGCTCGCTACACTTTTAACCACCAAATCGCTGGCAAATTCTCGCGCCGGGGCCGCGATACCCCTGAAGAAGGAGCGACAGCCCTACCCTTGCATCCTTTAACCCACTAATCAAAGGGAAATAAAAAAGCGAAGGGAAAGAGGAGAGGGAAAGGGGAGCGCGGCGCCCCTGCTGCCGGCGATACCTCCTTGTCGGGCACCCAGGGCGGCTCGTCGAGGCCGAAGGGGCTGCGAGCGGCGCGGTGCTCGGGCACCATGCGCAGCCCGCTGGGGGAGCGCACCAGCTTCTTCGCGTCGCCGCCCGACATCTTC
>VZRX01005706.1:6058-22752 GCA_013398075.1 Notiomystis cincta | reverse complement strand
GTTGGGTTTATTTTTTGGTTTTTGTTTTTTTTTTTTTTTTTTTTTTTTGCCTCCCCCCCCCCCCCCCCCTTTTCTTTCTCGTTTTGTTTCTCGTTAGGAAAAAAAAAATGTAGTTTCATAAACAACTCCATATGCAAGGAAATATTTAGGAAGTGACTCCCCAGTCGGTTGCAGTGAATCGTTCCTTACATCAGTCTTCCTGCTGAACTCAACTCCTTCCCCGGGCTCAGCTTTCCTAAACCCGACTCCAATCAGGAGTTTTTCTTTTGAAACCCCGGCAAAACTTTTTTTCCCTTTTTTTTTTTTTTTTCTTTTTCCCGGGTTAATTGATTTTTCCAAAAGAAAACTTTGCTTCCCCTGCCGGCCGCGCATTGTCTCTGTGCAGATCCCCGTGGATAATCGCCGAGAGCAATAACCATTCCAAAAGGAAAACTCATTTTGCGTGGGGAAACGGGACACCTCGGAGGACAGAACCTTTGTGCCGCCTTTGATTTCTCGTTGTGGCTGAGAACGCTCCACAGAAACGCTTCTTGTTTTCCTGCCTAATGCTTGGAACAAACCTAAACCCCCCGACACTTCCAGGGAGGAGAGGCAGCTCTTTTTCTGTGTGTGCCTTTCTAGAATATTCTAGGAACACAATATCCTTTCTGTCGTGCTCGTTAGCAAGGAGTGCCAGGTAATAATTTGCTAAATACTTCAGAAGCCGAGTAATTTGTTAGCAGTGCTCCCAAGCCAGAAGGGAATTCTGCCTTTCCCTTGGCGTTTTGGGAAGCACTGCCTGGATTTTTTAGGGGAGGGGGTGTCCCGGCTGTGTTTTGGGGGGGTCCCAGCGAGCTTTACCCGGTGCTGGTGGTAATTCCCTAATGAGGGGGTTGTGTCCTGCCCTTCCACACCCCCGCCCTGAATTTAATTCTCATCAGCCAGGCTCTCCACTTTGCTAATAACGATAGCAGCCACAAATAGCTTTCAACATGCCATTGACAGCCCGCTTGGAGAGAGCACTTGAAATAGTGGTAGACAGCTGAAAGTACCCATAATTGTGCGCCCGAGTGAGAACCACACTGCTCAAGGGCCTGATTTTCATGTGCTTAAAGAGACAATATCCTGGTTTCAACAAATGCTGCTGGTGCTTCCCGCCTCGTGTGATTTCCTCCTCCTCCGGGGAGGAGGGGTTGGGGGGGGGGGATCCGGAGCGCCTGGAGGGGGCTGTGGGGTGCAGAGCCTTTGGAAAAATCGCTGCGGGGTGTGCGTGGAGGGAGCTGGGGATGTGCGAGTGGGATGGAGCTGTGTTCCTGCAGCCCGTGGAGCATCACCTCCAGCAGCCCCTCCAGCCCCAGTTCCGGGGGTTTGGGGGTGCCAGGGGGCTGTGTGGGGATGTATTTGTTGTTTCCCAGGGAATGGCAACATTCCCAAGGCTGCTGGAGCTCTGGGAGCGTTCGGACAATGCAGGGTGGGATCTGTGGGGTGTCTGTGCAGGGCCTGGGGTGGTCCCGGTGTTCCCTTCCACCTCTGGAGACTCCTGGATGTTTAAGGATGTGATTATGGATGTTTTGGGGTGTTTTCCAGGAGGAATAAGGGCAGTGCTCTGTGTTCAGCACCTCCTCTCCATCCTTCATCCCACTGCACAAATCCAGGAGCCAAGGGCAGCCCGGACTCGGGGCTGGTGTGGCCCAAAATCTGTTCTGGGGCTTCACCTGCCGTGATCTGGTGGGATTCCCTTCCCCATGGAGAATCCTTTCCACTGGGGGACAGACTGAGGGGGTGTGATGTGCACAGGGTGCTTTGGGATGTTCTCTGCAGGTTTGGGGTTGTTGTTTTTGGGGTTGTTTGGGGTGCTGTATGCAGGGTCTTGGGGGTGTCCTGTGCAAGGTGTTTTGGAGTTGTCCTGTGCAGGGGTTTTTGGGATGCTCCCTGCAGTTTGGGGTTGTTTGAGGTGCTGTATGCAGGGTGTTTCAGAATGCCCAGTGCAGGGTTTTTGGGGTGCTCCCTGTAGGTGTGGGGTGTTTCAGAGTGCCCAGTGCAGGGTTTTTTAGGATGCTCCCTGCAGAGCGATGCCTGTGGGGCTGCTTCCTGCAGGCAGCTCCATCCTCCCAGGACCTGGGAGCCCAGGAGGGGTCTGTGCCCCATCCTGTGCCTGAGGGGGTCACCTGCAGCTCCTCAGAGACACCCAAAGCTGAGACAATTCAGCACGAGGAGCGTCCCCACTGCCCAGATTCCTGCCTGGGGGTGTCCCCCCCTCACCTGGATCCACCCTGGAGCTCTGCCCTCCCAGATTTTGGATCCTTTGTGGCTGCTCTGCCTCTCCAGTGACTGGCACCCACAGGATTATTTCTGAATCCCCCCCTCTGCCCCATCCAGGTGTAAAGGTGGGAGTGCAGGGAGCTGCTGGGCAGAGCCAGCCCCAGCTATTTAACACCGAGCCGCCGCCGCTCCGGGCCCATCCCGGCTCCCAGCGCTGCCAGGAGCAGCTCCCCGTGTCCCCAAGTGCTTGGGATGCTGCTGGTGGCTCTGGCCATTTTGAGAGCAGGTGACAGGAGCCTCTGCCGGGGCCAAGTGGTCCCGGTGTTGATTTATCACCAGTGCAGATGTTTTCTCTGGTTTCGCTGAAACCCCACGCCGGGAGGTTCTGGGCAGGGAGCGGGGCAGATTCTTGGCAGGGCCACGGTTCGAAGGGGGATTAGTTGGGATTTCAGCTTCTCCTGACTCCTTGCCCTTTTTAACGACCGTCAGCACCCCTGTGCCGGGGGCAGTGTCCCGGGAGCGGCTCCCAGGGCTGTTTGGGTGGGCGGGAGCCGTTCCCTGTGCCCCCTCCGGGTGTTTTACCCGCCCTGGTCCAGGGAAGATGCAGGGCAGCGGAAGGGGATGCAGAGCCCGGCATTGCCATGGCAACCCACGGTGGGAATGGAGGCTTTCCTTGGCAGGAGCAGCTCGGGGGCTCCGTGGCTCTGGGCAAGGTGATGAACAAGCCCTGTGATGGGGAAGGTGTTGGGCACGGAGCCCTCCCCTGATCCCGGCATTCCAGAGGATCCCTTTCCCTCCTGATTAAAGTTTTAATGGGGACAACTGGAGTTTAACATGCCAGGGAATAGGAAAAGGGAAAGTGAGCAAATACTCAAAAGGCTGTTGAATGTGGTGTTCACAGGAAACCTCACGGCTGTAAACATAATATTTTGGACATCCAATATCTCCGTGCGTGCCGGATCCCACGTGGGAAGTCTCTCTCTGTGTGGGACGGGGAGTTTGGCTTCACATCTTGCTGGAAGTTTTGGATTTAAAGGTGGAAGCATCACGTGTGTTGTTGGTCAGGGCTGTCCAGGGAAAACCCAGCTCCTTCCTTTCCTGCTGCATGGAATCAGCCTGGCTGGGCGCTGTGTCTTTCCCAGGATGCAGCCGAGGGAAGCGGGGCTGTTCCCCCTGGGACGTGGAGCAGGTTTGTTCTAGAACCTGGGAGCTGGCAGGGCAGAGCTCCCAGAGCAGCGCTTGCTGCATCCCCCATCCAGAGGCTGGAGCTGGGGGAATAAATCTTTAATGGAGCTGGAGCTAAATATAATCTGATGGAAGCGCCAGTGCCAAAAAGCCTGGAAGGAGCTTTTCCTGTGGTGGCACCGCGAGCTGCCGGTGGCACAGGCGGAGCCAGCCCGGCTGCTCCGGCCACGGCGCCGGGGCTGGGCTTGGATTGGGCACTGGGAGTTTCCATGCTGGTTCTGAGGGAGCAGAGGAGCTGCCGGGCGTTGTGTGAGTGTTGGGTGCTGAGAACCTGGTGCTGGCCAGAGCAGGGGTCACGATAGCGAAGTGTCACTGCAGTGATGGGACACAGGGAACGGCTTCCCGCTGCCAGGGGCAGGGATAGGCGGGATCCTGGGAAGGAATCCTACCCTGGCAGGGTGGTGGGACACCGGTTCCTGGAAGTGTCCAAAGCCAGGTTGGAGCAGCACCTGGAAGGTGCAGGGAGTGGGACTGGATGAGCTTTGAAGTCCCTTCCAAGCGAACCATTCCAGAATTCCATGATCCCCCAGCTGCCTGCTGGATCCACGCATCCTCACGCTCCGGGGCCGTGATGATCCCGGTGACTTGGTGGCTGTGGCCAGGCTTCCCGAGTCCCAGCCATGGTCACTTCCAGCTGTCCCTGCCTTGGCACCGTGTGCCAGCACGTTCCCTGCCTCTGGAATTGCTAAGAAAAGCAGCAGGTGTAACCCAATCACCGGGAGTGCTTTTGGAGAAGAGGGTGGCCAGGAAGGTTCCTGTGGCTCTGCAGCCCGTGGGGAGCTCTGTGGGGACCCCATGGAGCAGGACCCGGAGCTCTGGGGGTCTGTGGGGTGATTCCCTCCATGGGGGTGACTCTAGGTTGGGATTTTCCTGGGGTCTGCCTGATGCTGAGAATGCTGATTGTGCTTGTTGGGTTGTTCTCATAGTGGGAGCAGCGTGTCCCAGCCATCCCCAGCTCCTCAGCGAGGACAGAGTGTCCCTTGGGATTTTTCCTCCAAATTAGGGTATTTGGGGATTTTCCTTGGGCTGCCTGAGAGCAGGTGGAGCTGAGGGCTCCTCCCTGGATTGGCTGGGCTTGAAACCCAGAGGTGCTGTAGGACCTGTCCTGGAGAGCCGAGCTGTGGGATCGGGGGGTGAAGCCTCGGGGTGGATTTGGGGAGATTTGGGGAGATTTGGGGAGCAGGGGGCGGCTGTGGCTGTCCCGGGAAGGAGGCTCCTTGCCAGCAGGAGGCCGGAGCTCTCCCGGTTAATCACTCCCTTATTGATAACGAGCTGCCGGGGCTGGCGGGAGGAATTTCGGAGCGTTTGATTCCGTGCCAGCGCTCGGCTCCGGCCATTGTTGTGGCGCTGGATCCTCGCGGCCGCTCGGCCCTGTTTGACTTGGAGCCGGGGCTGTTTTCACAGCTGCCTCGGCCAGGAGCAGCCGGAATTAACCCCTGGGAGCCGGGACACGGCGTCCTGCTGGGAGCTTCCCTGGGAGCTGGGACACGGCGTCCTGCTGGGAGCTTCCCTGGGAGCTGGGACACGGCCATCCCACCAGGAGCATCCCTGGGACATGGGACATGGCATCCTGCTGGGAGCTTCCCTGGGACATGGTGTCCTGCTGGAAGCTTCCCTAGGACATGGGACACGGCCATCCCACTGGGATGGGACATGACCATCCTGCTGGGATCATCCCTGGGAGCCAGGACACGGCATCCTGCTGGGAGTATCCCTGGGATGTGGGGCACGGCCATCCCACCAGGATGGGACATGGGACATGGCATCCTGCTAGGAGCATCCCTGGGACATGGGACATGGCATCCTGCTGGGAGCATCCATGGAGTGGGCCATGAGACATGGCCATCCTATTGGGAGCTTCCCTGGGAGCTGGGACACAGCCATCCCACCGGGAGCATCCCTGGGACATGGGACATGGCATCTTGCTGGGAGCATCCCTGGGAGCTGGGACAGGGCCATCCTGCCAGGAGCATCCCATTGGGAGCATCCTTGGGACATGGGACATGGCCACCCTACTGGGAGCACCCCTGGGAGTGGGACACGGCCATCCCACCTCCCCAGGTCATTCATCCCCGCAGGAATGTGTTATCCGCAGGGAATGGCTCCCGGAAGCAGGGAAGTGTCCGTGTGCTGGAGGGGACTTCCCGTGCAGGGCTGGGAAGGGACAGGGAGGGGACAGGGAGGGGACCCAGCGCTGCTGCCAGGAAGCCTCGTGCCACCCGTGGGTGGCCGCCGGGTGCTGACTGTTGCTTTTCCTTCTTCCCTTTTTCCAGACAGAAATTGCTAAAAGACTGAACACGATTTTAGCCCAGATCATGCCTTTTCTGTCACAAGAGGTAAGGACTTCTCCACACCCTCTTTTTCCCGGGGGTTTCCCCTCACAGCCGGTGCTGGGGCCCTGGGGGGTGTGGAAATGGGGTTTAATTCCTGCCTGTGTGCTGGAAAACCCTTGGGATACGGGCAGAGCTGGGCTCTGCTCAGCTTGGGGGGCTGCACTGAGGGGATCCCCTTTTCCCTGAGGAGCTGCTCGCTCACCCCACCGAGCCGGGAGGTGCCCCCGGGCTGCTGCACCCAAAACAGGGCCAAAAAATAGGGGAAAATGGTCAAAATAGGGCCCAGAAGGGTGAGGACAGTGCCTGGGGGTGTCCTGCAGCCGGGCTGTGGCTGACCCGGCGCCTCTGTCCCCGCAGCACCAACAGCAGGTGGCCCAGGCTGTTGAACGTGCCAAGCAAGTGACAATGACGGAGTTGAATGCTATCATCGGGGTACGTGGACTTCCCAATCTGCCTCTCACCGTGTGTATTCCCCTTTTATTCCTATCATTTACCATATCCAGAGGCAACCCTGCGCTCAGGAGGCCAAGCAGGGCGGCTCCCTGTCCCTGGACATCCCAAAACAGCAAAATTCCCCCAATCCCACAGCTCTCGGCCGCCCCAAAACACCAAAATTCCCCCAATCCCACAACCCCCCAGCCATCCCCAAACCCCGAAACGGCCCCAGTGTGGCACCCAGCAGCTCCAGGATTGCAATTGGATGTTCCCAGTGGGGCTGGGGAGAGTTGGGATGGGAGCCTCCCGCAGCCCCTGAGGCCAGGCTCGCCTCTGGCGGGTCTCGGTGTGGAATGTGCTGTTCCCTCAGCAGAGTTGTTGTCCCATGCATTGACCCTTTCCCGTGCAGATTGAGGGGTTCTGGTTGCAAATTAACACTTTTAATTATTGCTTTAATCGCTGTCGCCATCTCAGTCCTGCAGCAAACCCCGGGACATCGGAATTCCCGATCCACACCCTGGGCAGGCGGCTCCAGAGCTCCTCTGCCTCTGTTTCCCAGAAAATACTCGTTTATAATGACTTTTATTTTTTAATAACCTTTTACACTTCTTAAGCTTCAAGGATCTTTGTAATTCTCTGTGTTTCACTTGCTCTTCCACCCGTTTTCCTGCATTTTATGGGAATCACCAACTGTGGAATTGTCTCTGGGAAGGAGGAAGCAGCTGGATCCCTCGTGGTGGGGTCAGTGGCGCTCAGGAGGTGCCCCAGGAATGGGAGCTGAGTTTTGGGGTGACCTTGCACCCTCCTGCTGCTCCTCAGCCGTTCCAGCTGGGCTGGGGATGGAGCAGGGAGCTGCTGGAAGTGGCAGATATTGGAATTCAATTAAGGTGGATGAGCGAGGCCCGTGACCCCCATTCCCGAGGTAATTGCTTCCCTGGATCCCAGCGAGGCCCTGCTGTCATTAAGCAGCCAGCCCAGCCGTTTAATCGCTTCCCTGACCAACTTCCAGCGGGAATTCCGGGCATCTCCTCCCGGCCAGCTGGGCAGGGAGGGGCACGGCGCTGGCAGCAGCTGGGCAGTGATCCCACAGCTCCCCGTGGCTTGTCCAGCAGGGCAGAGCTCATCCCAGAGATGTGGAGCTGGTTTGGGCAGTGGGTCTGTGCTCCTGCACCTGCTCCAGAGCTTCCCAGAGCAGAAATCCAGGGGATTTTGCCTTTTTCCCTCCCCTCTGGGCATGGAGTGGTTTGTTACTGCAGGGTTGCTGCTGGCAGGAGGTGGTGGTGACTCCGTGGCTTTCAGAGAGGGTTCCAGGCTGATCCCAGAGCCTGGAAGTTGGTGTGGGTGGTGGGTCCAATGTCCTGCACCTGCTCTGGTGCCCCCAAAAGCACAAACCCCAAAGGATTTGGGGTTCTTCCCCTCCCCTGTGTGCACACAGCAGTTTGTTATCCCAGGGTTGCTGCTGGCAGGAGGTGGTGGTGACTCCGTGGCTTTCAGAGAGGGTTCCAGGCTGATCCCAGAGCCTGGAGCTGCTTTGGGTGGCAGCTCTGGCCCCTGAGCCCCCGAAGGCCGAGGGTTTGGTGTTGTGCCCTGCCCTCAGCAGGTTGTTTTTGTGGGGCTGCTCACTGGGTTGGTTTGCTCAGCACTGGGGTGTGTCCCTGGGGCTCCAGCACGGGGTGACTCCGCTGTCCTCAGCCTGCCCCAACCCCTGCTGCAGCTGCTGCAGCACCCAAACCCCCCCAAAATGGTGCAAAGCTCTTTTTTTTTGCCCCTTTTGAGGTCAAGAACTGTTAATTTTATGCATCTGGGCCATTGTCTCGCAGCTCCTGCGCTCGAGGCTGGGCTGAAATGGAGCCTTGATTTGGTTGTAGCCCTGGAAATGATTTCCCTGGAAATGATTAAACTCCGTCACTAAATTTAACGCCGGCGCTGAACTGAAGTGCTGAACCATTAAATCGGGAACAAAGGCACGGAGCGTGATGGACATAATCCAATTAAAGCCACTCCACCACCAGACACTCCTTGCCAGCCTCCCTCCCAAACCTGGAGCCTCCTCCCGTGTCCCCATCTCTGCCTGGCACCGCTGAGGGCCCCCAGGAGCTCCCGGAGTCCCCCCGGGCTGGGTCTGCGGGGTTGTTTTCCAGAGCCTCCTGTTCTCCCGGGATGTCGGGGACGTCGCTCCCTGCTGGGCTCCTGACGGCGGATGAGGAGCCCAGTTGATGCTGGAATTCAGCTGGAGCCCCAGTGCAGCATCCTCAGGGATCTCGGTGTGGATGGGCTCAGTCACTCCAGGAGGATCCATGATCCTGGAATCCTTCAGATCCTCGTCCCATGTGCATCCACCAGAACCTTGCTCCCTGTGCAGGGAGTTCCCAGAGGGCCTCCCCATCCATGGAATGTTGCAGCAGAGCCTCCCCAGGTTCAAGCCCAGCCTTTTCCAGGGCTGGGATGAGGGATGGAGGGACCTTCCCAGCAGAGGACACTCGGAGCGAGCAGGACCCGAGTGCCACGTGGGGTTTGTCCCCTCCCTGGAGTCTCCAGGATGTTATTTCTGAGGGAAGGATGGTGACACAAACACTGGGAAGGATGGTGACACGAGAACCTGGGAATTCTCCAGCACCACCCTGCGATGTGCACTGGGCACCTTGGCTCCTCCTCTCCCATGGGAATGGCCTGCCTGGGACACGGATGGAGCTCTGCAGCCCTGCTTTGGGATTTGGCTGCCACAGGGACCGGGCTCCAGGACATCCCACTCGGATTCTGCTGTCTGCTGCCAGGGGCAGGACCCCAAAACCACCTCGAGGTGCTGCTCTGGGCCACCAGGGATGCTGTATCCCCACATCCTGCGAGGAGCTGTTCCTGCAGCTCGGCGAGCCCCTGGAGGGATGGATGGATGGATTTATCTGTTGACAGCCTAAAAACCAGGAAGAAATCCCGGATTTTTCTGCTCCACCGGAGCAGCTCCAGGTGCTGATTCTTCTCCCCTGGGTGCTGCTGCCTCGCTCATGGTGGGGCTGTTCCAGGGCGGGAATTCCCATCGACATCCCGGGAATGGAGTGCTGCTGTTCCACGAGGCCACAGCCCTTTTTTGGGTGGGAAGCTGCTGGGATGAGTTACAGCCTGCAGACGTTTCTGCCCACCATGGGAGCTGGAGGTTGCTGAGGATAAAACATTGGATCCAGGCGTATTCCAGGGATGGGCAGCACCGCAGAGCTCCCAGGAGAGCAGTGTGGGAATGCTTGGAGGAGCTGGAAAACCACCCGGGGCTGTTTCCTGGGATTGTGCCCTGCTGCAATGGCCTCCCCTGCCTCTCCCTCGGATGGGTGGAAATTGGGATTGGGAAGAGCCAAGGATCTGTTCTGCTTGTTTTGGTGCTGGAGGATTGATGTGGCGCTGGCAGGGGCTGCTGGGGACCCACCTTGTGGCCCTCACCCCCAGCTCCCCTTCACGCCCTGGTGTGGGACACTCTGGAATGTGCATCCCGAGGATGCTGCCCGTCCTGCTGGCTGACCCAGCTCCTGCTTTTTCAGGGATTTATGGATTTCCTGCAGCAGAGGCCTGAAGGCCTTCTCTGTGTGGCTCCTGCTCCAGCTGGGATCTCGGAGCTGCCTGGAAGGAGCCGATTTAACGGATCTCTGGTGCCTGGGACTGCGGCTCCTGCCTGGAATCCGACTGGAGCTCCGACCCAGAACCTCCTCCTGGATGGGAGTTTCCCTCTCCATCCCACAAGGATGGGAAAGCACCTCTGGAAGGGGGTGGATGACCCAGCCAGGGGCTGCTCCATCCTGCTGTGTCCATGGAGTGGGACAGGACATCACCTTCTTGCCCAGAATGGGAGCTGTTCCCCCAAAAACTTGGACTTGATATGGAGAAAATTACCACGGAATCCTGGAATGGTTTGGGTTGGAATGGCCCATCCAGTGCCACCCTCTGCCATGGGCAGGGACACCTCCTGCTGTCCCAGGGCACCTGGGTGTCTCTTCTGCAGCTCCAGGGGAGATGTGCTGGAAATTTCCTTGATGGAATTGTTGGGGACACTGGCAGAGCGCTCCATTCCTGGGAATGTTTTTGGGAGCCCTCCGTACCTGGGAGTGTTTCTGGGATATTCCTGGGAGTGTTTTTGGGGTGTTCCTGGTGGTGTCCATTGGGCCAGGCCTTGTGCCAGCAGGTCCTGCCATCCATCTCCTCGGAGTTCTCTGGGAGAAATCCTGATCCAAGCTGGTTGTGAGGACCTGGAAGGGCCTGGAGGGCTCTGCTGCAGCCCGGGTGTCCCCTCATTCCGGGTGTCCCCTCATTCCAGGTGTCCCCAGCCCGTGATTCCCATTGTGCTCAGAGGCCCAAATGTGCCTCCCCTGGGAAGCTGCTGGAGGGACTGTGGCTGCAGCAGGAGGGTCCCAGGCCAGGAGCACCAGCTCCAAACCCTTCAGGGCTGGCCTGGGGACTCTGGGAAGTGGCTCCTTGGATTTTGGATGGTTTTATTCCAAGGTTGTGTTTGAACCCAGGGATGTGTCTGGTTTTCCCTTCCTCTCCCCAGAGCTGCAGTTCAGCTAAACAGGAGCAGGCGGTGAATCTCCATGGCTGGATGAGTGCTGGGATTTGGGATTCACTCCCAAAAACACCTCAGGAGCAGCTGGGGGCCCTCTGCCTCCCTCTGGCTGGGCTGCAGCTCCAGGGAATGTGGGGATTGTGTCCAACCCCATGGGAATGGAGGATCCCTGCAGGATTTCTGCAGTGCCAGGGAAATGTCAGAAGGTGCCAGGAGCAGCAGGATCCTGGGATGGGACCAGGACATTGTGTGGAGTTTTCCTCTCCCCACGAAGCACCTGGAAGCTGCTCCTGAGCAAACTGAGCAAAAATTCCCTCTCCTGAGCTGCCTGGATGCTGGAATGTTCTCTCTCTGCCTGGTTTAGCTGCTGCACTCCAGGAGTCTCCCTGCCTCCTGGCTGGGATTCCTGGTCGTTCTGGGTTTTTTTTTTTCCCTCTTTCACGCTAACCACGTTTCCAGGGACGAGTGTTCTGGGCTCACAGGATTCCCCCAGGGAGCGTGCCCAGTGCTCCCACCCCGGGCTGTGTCCTGGGGCCGCCTCTGCCCTCCTGCTGACGGGGCTCTCCTTGCAGGCGTCCGGCGGGGCCGCTCCCGGCAGCACCCCCGGCACCCGGGGCCGTCCCTCCCCGCGCCCCCTCCCCGCCTCACTGGTGCTTTCATTGCAGCAGCAGCAGCTCCAGGCCCAGCACCTCTCCCACGCCGCCCACGGGCCCCCGGTCCAGCTGCCGCCGCATCCCTCGGGGCTCCAGCCGCCCGGAATTCCGCCGGTCACCGGCACCAGCTCGGGGCTGCTGGCGCTCGGCGCCCTGGGCAGCCAGGCACACCTGGCGGTCAAGGACGAGAAGAACCACCACGACCTGGACCACAGAGGTGAGAGGGGCTGCAGGAGCCACCACGGGGCTGGGGTGGGCTGCTCGCAAGGGGGAGAGGTGTTATCCAGGGCAGGGACCCCGCCCGCCATCCCAGGGTGTTCCAGCCTGGCCTTGGACATTCCAGGGATCCAGGGGCAGCCACAGCTGCTCTGGCACCCTGTGCCAGGGCCTCTCCTCCCTCACAGGGAGCAATTCCTTCCTGATATCCATGTGAATCTCGACTTTTCCGTTAAAAAGCCATGCCCTGTGTCCTGTCCCTCCATCCCTTGTCCCCAGTCCCTCTCCAGCTCTCCTGGAGCCCCTTTAGGCCCTGCAAGGGGCTCTGAGCTCTCCCTGGAGCCTTCCCTTCTCCAGGTGAAAATTCCCAGCTCTCTCAGCCTGGCTCCAGAGGGGCTCCAGCCCTGGAGCAGCTCCATGACCTCTAGGATGTCTGCAGCAGCTCCAGGTCCCTCTGATGTTGGGAACGCCCTGGTCCAGTCATGACTCATTTCCCACCGCCCCATCCCTGGGGTCAGCTGCATCCAGATCATGGGATTGCGCTTTTGGGGGTTCAGAATTCCCTAAATGATGCTCAGCCTTGGGCTGGAGCCTGGCTGCAATTCCTGCGCCCTTGTTCAGCTGAGCCTTAATGGGGAAGCAGCCTTCATCCTCCTGCTCTTCCTCCTCCTCTCCATCACCATCAGAGCCTTCCCAAGGTCAGGGATCCAGCTCTGTGCACCAGGAGCCAGGTAGTTTTTCCCATTTTCCAGAAGCTGGAAGGATCTGTGGTTCCAGGTGCACACCAGCAGTGCCCAGGATTGTCCTGGCAATGCCCCTGTGGGATTTGGGATGTTTCCTTCCCCTCCACATTCCCGCTGGCAGGGCAGGTTCCCACAGCCTCTCCGAGCTGTTGGGCTCTGTTGGCTGTGGGATTTGGGCTGGGAAAACAAAGCATTGCGACAGAACTTTTGGTAGCAATGATCCAGCTCCATTCCTTTTCCTGCATGGGTGCAGAGTGCCAGAGATTCCCGGGAAAACGGGGCTGTTTGGGTGCAAAAGAACAGATAAAAAGCACATCTTGGGTGTGGAGATGTGCACCCAGGGGCTGTGGGGTGACTTCAGGGATGCTGCCATTCCCTTGGGATTCAGGGCATTTCCAGCTGTGCTTGGCCAGGTGAATCACATGGATAAAAAGGAACAGGCAGGAATTGGATGGAGGGAGATTTTAAATCCAGGGAGAGCCCAGACAGGGCTGGAGTTTAAGGGCTTAAGAGCATGAGGAGGTTCTGGGTTTATTTTTCTGGTTTAAGACTTCTAACTTGCTTTATTTTCCTGTCTCTTTGCTGTGGCTGTGCCTCCCCTCTGCCCTGGCATCCCCTGAAGAGCGAGACTCAAGTGCAGTAAGTCCCATTCCTTCCTTTTGCTCCCACTTTTCGGTGGCCTCACGGCCAAGTTTTGTTTATCCCTTAAAAACCCACCTGGTGCCTGGGAGCTCCAGGGCTGCCTTTGGCACAGATCTTACTAAACCATAAACCAGGCAGTAAAACCCTTCATCCTGCCTGGAAAAGCTGTGCTGGGATGAGTGGAGGCACCTTCTCCGTGGTGGTTTGGAAATTGGATTTAAGTCCCTTTGCTTGTGGCGGAGCCTGAGGAAATTCCATCATTTTGACTGAAGGAGCGTGGTCAGCCCTGGAATCCCTTGGCAGTCAGGGAAGTTGGTTTATTCCTGATCACTGCCCCGTTATCCGGGCTGGGCTTGGTCATTGCTCTGTGTGAAGAAGGACTTGGAAGCTCAGGCAGGTCCTAAGCAGGGAAATCCCTGGATTTTGGAGGGCTCCAACATCTCGGAAGCTGCCCTTGGGATGTCCCTCCATCCCTTGTCCCCAGTCCCTCTCCAGCTCTCCTGGAGCCACTTTGGGCCTCCCTGGATCCTTCCCTTCTCCAGGGGAACATTCCCAGCTCTCCCAGCCTGGCTCCAGAGGGGCTCCTCTGGAATGGGAGCAGGGATGGAGAGGATACTGTGGATGGGAGGAGCCAGGGGGGCTGCCCTGCTCATGGAGCGGGGCTGAGCCAGAGCCTCCCACCCCGTGTTCAGGGAAAACGGGACACGGGAAGGGATTCCTCCATGGAAAGGGCTGTTAAACATGGGAAGGGGCAGCAGCAGAGGTGTCCAAGGCAGGCCTGGACTGTCCCTCAGCTGGGGCTGAGTCCCAGGCCTCTCCCGGTGATCCCGGAGGTCTTTTCCCAAGCCCAGCATTCCGTGTGAAAAGCTGCCAGGACAAAGCCGGGCTGAGCCGCGGCTCGGCAGCGATTTCCTGCCAGCCCCGAGCCCACAAACGGCCCTTTGGAGAGCGGGGAGGGGAAGTGCTCTGCGAGGAGGGGGGAGGAGGGGAGGCAGAGGGGAACGGGGCATCGTTAACCCGCTCCTGCGGCGGGCAGGGGGCCGTCGGAGCCGGGCAGCCTCCCAATCCATAAACTGCGAGCCGGGGTATTCCCCGTGGAGGTTTAATGTGTGCGATAATCAGCGTTAGTCATTCATATTTTCCCCAGCCTTTGCCTGTGCAATAAAAAATATTTAGTTCCTTGGCAGCGGGCCAGGAGCGGGGCTGAATGGATCGATGCCTCTAAATGCCTGACATGATTCTCTGGGAGCTGCGAGGGTTTTCAGCATGACTGCCTGGGAAGAAAGAGCTCCGTGTTATCCAAAGCTGCTTAGTGGGGACCGAGGAGAAACATGAACTGCTTTGGTTCTCCCTTTCAGGCGGGGAAGAAAGGCGGGCACGGCTCGGGAGCGGTGCTGCTTAGCAGGGCTGGCAGGCTCCGGGAGCGGGGATTGCTCCTGCCGCTCCCAGGGACTGGGGAGGGAACGTGCGGGCTGGGAAGGGGCTGTGCTGGGGCAAGGATGCAGGATTGGGGCCAGCAGCATCCTCCTCCCCCTCCTCCTCGTGCTGCCATGTTTGCTCCCAGCATTTCCTGGCGTCTCCTGGGCTTTGCTGCTTGAAACAAGGGTGGAATTCCCCCCGTGCCACAGGCACTGGGCTCTGCCGTTCCTGGTCACCTGGGTTTTCCGGGATGTTTGTGGATGTCCTTTGACTCCAGGGCTGGGATGCAGCCGTTCCTTTGCTCCCCCTGGATGAGGCCTCCCAGCTCTGCCAGAGGAAGAACTCCTGGGCTCTGGAGCTTTCCTGGGAATGCCAGCACGTCCTGGGCTTCGCTGCTGGAAGCAAGGACGGAATTCCCCCCGAGCAGAGCTGTGCCGTGGGCGCTGGGCTCCGCCATTCCTGGCGATCCGGGTTTTCCCAGATGTTTTTATAAACAACAACCCCCTCCTGCGTTTTCCCTGCTATTGCAGCAGAGGAGCTCAGGTGTCCATGGGCATCCTGACAGCATTCCCAGGGCTCTCAGCGAGGCTGAGGTTGGATCCTGTCCCCTGTGGCGTGGGGGGGAGGTCTCATCCCACTGCCAGGTCAGGGCTGTGCGTGTCCCCTTGGCACCTGCTGCTCGTGGAGTCCCCTTTGCTTCCCTTCGCACTGAGAAGCTTTTCCCACACCCCCAGAATAATTCCGTGTCCCCCTCGGAGAGCCTGCGGGCCAGCGAGAAGCACCGGAGCTCCACGGATTACAGCATCGACTCCAAGAAGCGGAAAGCGGAGGAGAAGGACAGCATGAGCCGATATGTGAGTGACAGGGATGGGCTGTGGGACACCTCGGGGCAGGATTTGGGGACAGAAAGTGGGATTTGGGTGGTGTTTCCCAGGTGTGGTGTGGGTGAGCTGGGGCAGAGAGCCATGGAATCATTCAGGCTGGAAAAGCCCTTTGAGACCACGCAGTCCAAGCATCCCCCAGCACTGCCAAGGCCACCACAATCCATGTCCCCAAGTGCCACATCCACTCCCCTGACTGACTCCACCCATGCCCTGGGCAGCCCCATCCATGCCTGACCACCTTTTCCATGAAGAAATTTCCCTGGTCTCCAGCCTCAGCGTCCTGCTGCCTTTGGGGGTGGTTTGGCTCCTCAGGGGACTGATCCCCCCCAGATTTTGGAGCTCTCTGCGGGGTGTGACACGTTTTGTGTTGCAGGACAGCGATGGTGACAAGAGCGATGACCTGGTGGTCGACGTCTCCAATGAGGTGAGGCCTGGGGGCATCTGGGTGGCTCTGGGATGTGGGATGTGATTCCTGAGGGACCTCCCAGCACTGGCCTGAAGGACAAGCTGGAGGGAGCCCTTCCCAGTGTTGGAATCCCAACGCTTTTCCCATCTCACAGGACCCTGCCACCCCCCGGGTGAGCCCGGCCCATTCCCCCCCGGAGAACGGCCTGGACAAAGCCCGTGGGCTGAAGAAGGGGGACGCTCCCAACAGCCCGGCCTCGGTGGCCTCCTCCAGCAGCACTCCCTCCTCCAAGACCAAGGACCTGGGCCACGTACGTCCCTTCTGCGGGCTCGCCGGGGCGGGGGCTCTGCATCCCCGGCAGCTGGAGCTCATCCCTTGTTTTCCATCCCTTCTGCCCCCAGAACGACAAATCCTCCACGCCCGGCCTCAAGTCCAACACTCCGACGCCCAGGAACGACGCTCCCACCCCGGGCACCAGCAGCACCCCAGGGCTGCGGCCCATGCCCGGCAAACCCAGCGGCATGGACCCCTTGGGTGGGTACTGGTGTCACCACGGTGTCACCATGGTCCCCAGCGCAGCTGCAGCTCGTCCCTGGCCATGGGGGCAGTCTGGTTTCTGGGCACTTAATGCAGAGATGGCGTGAGGAGGGAGGTCCAGTCACGGAGTGAGAGGGGACGCAGCCTCAGGCTGTGCCAGGGGAGGCTCAGGTTGGACATCAGCAGGAATTTCCTCATGGAAAGGCTGGTTAGGCCGTGGAAGGGGCTGCCCAGGGGAGGGTGGTGGAGTTCCCATCGTGGAGGTGTCGCTCAGTGCTCTGGGCTGGGAAGGAGGTGGTGCTGGCTCAGGGGTTGGACTCTGTGGGGTGGTGGGTGTTGGGTGTTTCCCGTGTCCCTGCCCTACCCATGTCCGTGTCCCTGCCCCGCCTGTGTCCCT